>SADC01000400.1:0-105209 GCA_004194705.1 Ditylenchus dipsaci
GACTCTGAAAAATGGGTGTTTTTTCGGAAAAGTCAGAAAGTCAGAAAAAAAGTTTATGGAATTTTTTTAGCACTTTTACCTGAGTTCGGTTCAATCAGGTTAATTTAGCCAAAAGTTTTGACTAAATTTTTAAAGACCATAGCCGTCGCGACAACGAGAATTTCCAATGTTTGAATTTCGCGCAGGACAGTTCTCTTCGTCTTCATTGTACTCTTTTAGTCATTCGAAGCAAGTCAAAAGAGTACAGTGCGAGACGAAAGAGAATTGTCCCGCGCGAATTCAAACATTTGAAATTTTCGTCGTTGTCGCGACGACTATGGTCCTTTAAAAAGTCAAAAGTCAGAAATAAAAAACGTTTAAATTGAGCGTCTATATTTGTTCGGTTTCAAGCGATTGTAACCGGAACTTGTTTACTTGGGGGCCCTTTTTGGTCAACTATGAAGTGTTTAGACGCTTCTAAGTAACTTTTATATGCTAAACCCGATAAAAAGTGTTTCCAAACAATTCCGCACTAAAAAATAGGTTTTCAAAAAAATTTGGTTACCATAAGTTGACCGATTGCCTTGGTCCCCCAAGCTAAAATATCGGGTATTAAGGTATCCTACCGCGTTTTGTCACTGGAGCTTGGCAAAAAGTCTCAATGTATTTCGATCAAGAGTCTTGCTCGAATTATGTCTAAGGTAAGTGAGTGCGCGCATCTCTAACAACCAAGCCCCTGCGCCCCAAATGTAACCGAAGCTCAAAATGTACTCTCAAAATGTAAAGAACATAAACAGTATGTATACCTATTTGGTCCTTCAACTTTTAATTTCGAAAAAATTCGTGATGTTGATCTAGATAATGATCTTCACATCCGTACATACTTATTTGGTTAGCGTGTTACTGTCCTACACAGATACTTTGACACGTGCCTGTGCTTTTTATTACTCTCGACAGATGCTTCGCCATCAAATTTCCACTGAAATACAATAACAGGAGAGGACTTGCTGTTAGAACCAGTTTGCTCAGTCATTTTTTTGGTTTACTTATTTGCTTTTTCATTTCCTTGCTGGAATTACCGTAGATGTATCCATCAGGTAGGCCGAAATTTCATTTATGGCCTATATCTAACTAAAATTTTATTAGATCCTCTGTGCATACAAGTATCCTGCTTACTAGTAAAAAACTACTCAAATATCATTTTCACATAAAATTATCAGTTAATGCGCTCAATATAGTATGTACTTGCTACTTTTTTTCTTCTGCGAAAACAACAGCTATCTAATATTGTAAGTTGAAATAGAACTTGCCCTTGTTTAAAGGAGGGGAAAAGATCCTTAGGTGTTGAAAATTCGGTCTCGAGACCGAGATCTCGGTTTGTGTTTTATGCCCCAAAATGGTGCGCAGATTCGATTCTACCTGTGGCACGCTATTTAATTTGGCTTGTTTGACCAATTATCGGGATAATTGACTTTTTTGAGCGCCAGATTCGGAATAAGTGACTCCAATTCCCCTAAAACTGGACAAGAAGCGCTAATAACTAGTGTGCCACCAGTGGGGTCGAACCTGCGCACCATTGTAGGCCGAAAAACACAAATCCTCATCCAGGCCGAATTTTCAAACCTAAATGGCTTTCCCCCTCCTTTAATTGAAGTCTTATTTCACTTATCAGAAAAACGTTCGCGAAAATAACAGCCTCTACAGAAATCTACTTAGTACTATACCCACATTATTCAATTCTCTATTAAAACTGGTAAGTTTTCATTATTTAACAACAGAGAAATGGGAAAGGCGAAGAGACGAGAATCAGAAAACGCGTACCGTATTTCCTCTTAATATTAACCACCCCCTAAATTCAAAAAAGTGTTTGTGGCGTTGTGTTTTTGACCCACTTTCGATCACTTCTCCCAAGCAAGTTACCACTCCTTCTGTAGCTCATCTCACTGGCTACAAAATGGTCATAACTTGCCTGAGAGAAGTGACGAAAATTTCGAAAACGCAATGCAAGAACACGATTTGAATCAAAGGGGTGGTATATTAAGGAAATACGTTAAATGTCTACATCTGATCGAAAAATGTATTTTTTAAACGGTGGTAAAACATTTACAAGAGCAGTTTTGAAATTTCGGGGCGTCAACGTTTGTTTTTTTGTGCTGTTTTTTTAATTTGCGCCTTTTTTCGCTGATACTGAGCAATCCAGCGCCAAAATTTATACCTTGTTGCACCTCCTGTTTTTCTAAGGTTATCATTTAACCAGCTCTATATAGTATTTGGCCGAGGAGTGGGGGGGGCATGTCACGCTTTTTCTGAAGCTATGTATATATATAACTCAATTTTCAGCCATTTCTCGCGCACTTATGTCTCATTTATTTTCGGAACAGTCAAGTACAACATCTCAGCTTTTTTTAAGTATACGCACGTATAATTGAGCTTGCTTTAAAAAAGTTTTCTTGCCCCCAAATTGGAGGAGGTGGATTTCAGCCTGGATTTAGGGCGGATTTTTTGTTCAAGGTACATCAGCCACCCAGTGTTTACGCGCGACTGCCTGCAGGGTACGTTGGGTTTTTTTTAGTTGCATGACAATGACTTATTACCGTCTGTAGGCGCCTGGTAGACCTCGTAATCACAATATCCCCACAATGGGCAGCAGAACCGGAACATATCAAAAAAACAAAGAGACCAAGGTATATTTTAGCACCAGATTTTTCGCTGAAGTTTTCGTTGTTTTTATGACACTTTTTCTTGACCCATATTCTTGCTCTCTCCTCCGAAGATAGGAATAGAAAGGTTTGGACCCTAGGCGAATACGAACTTGAAGCGTGATTGACTATATTGAGGTTCGACTGCAGACACATTTTAATTTATTTTCTGGCGCAATGCGATATAAACCACCTCCTCCCTCCTAGAAATTGCTGGCTCTCATAAGACAACCACCACCATGCCCTCTCTCTCTCTCTAATGTGGTAGCTTAGACTCAAGGGCTGGCCATTACCAACAATTTTTTCAAAAATGTGGTTTTAGGTACCCTCCGAAAATAAAAATAGCGGACGGGGCTGGTGTATATGACATTAGCTTTTTGAGAGAGGGGCTATATTGCAGTGAGCGTCAATTTCTTAAAAATGAAAATAAAACTAAATCAGCACTTTTCGAGCTATTTTAATATAGACGTTTTTGAGCCCTGATTGAAAACAGGAAAAACGACAAAATTACATAAACGAGAAAAATTTTAAAACGAATATTATTTTGAGGAATCTGATAGCTCGAGCTGGGAACGGGAACGGAATTATACTCGTAGCCGGGTTCCGTTCCGCGGCTAGCACTAATGTTGAATATTACCATTACATAATATTTTGACTTTAATTATCAATTCAACATATAGAATATGAAATCACTCATTAGTTGATTGAAATTCACGCACTTTCTAGTTTTGTATGATCTGTTCAGCATGGGACAAACTGAGCGTTATGGAAAAAGGATTCTGCTTTTCACAAAGTCCGCTGCGACGTTACAAATACAAGGCGAGCTAAAAAAATTTAATTTAAAAAAGACGGCGAACTATTTTTGTTATCTATTACTCACTTTTTACTATATTGTGCACAGGTATTATTAGGATCAGTACCCTGGCACTCATGTTGTTGTTGAATCTTAGGTTGTTGAGCATTTGAGCTAAAGCAAACTTTAATAATTTGAACAATGTTAACGGGTGAACCAAAAGTTCGGAGTGGATTTCAAAGCCTTATCTTTCATCAATGTGGTATCATATCTCTTTCTCTTAAAACTATTTGTAGTACCTCGCATCTCTTCTTTCAAATGGCATATTTAACTTAGCTTCATTATTTTGATAAGTCACCATTCAGCTCCAAACACTTGTGAGGTCATTTTAGGAAACTAACAAGCGTTTCATCCTTTCAGTGATCAAATGTTAATTGAATTTTAAGCATCACGAATACAGTCCACTCTCGATATAAGCACACCCCCTCAAGTTCGTTCCCGGCTAGGGTCCGACACTTTTTTAACCCGATTTTCGAAGTCTTTTGCCAAACCTGATTCGTCAGTCGGATCAGAAAAATCGTACAGATTCTGATTCCACCAATCAGTTCTCGAAATAGCCACAAGTTTGCCGAAAAGACCCGCGGCTCTCGATATAAGCACACCTTTTTTAAAAAGCCTGTAAACTTTTTAAAATGACCTCACAAGTGTTTGGAGCTGAATGGTGACTTATCCAAAATAATGAAGCTAAGTTCAATATGCCATTTGAAAGAGGAGATGTAGGGCTACGAAATAGTATTAAAAAAAAAGTAAATGATCGCAACATTGATAAAAGATAAAGCTTTGAAAATCCGCTCCGAACTTTGGTTCACCGTTATTGATGTTTTAAAGCAATACTTTTTACACCTGACTTTAGAAAATTGAAAATTGGAAGAAAAAACTTTTTAACAGCCACATGAAAAGTATAGGGTATTCAAATTTTTTTTCAAACCAAAAAAAATATTTTCACTAAAGAAAATCGATGACCCAATATTTGATAGCTGAGATGTCCCATTATTATACGCACATACTTTAACCTATGTGTTCATTTTCGGATGTTAAATCATCAAAAGAAAATTAGATGACTTTAAAAAGGATTTTCGTGCAAAAAAACATTTTCGAGACTCAAAGATTAAAAATTTGATAGATTACTAAGCACCGTAATAAAATTTTAGCTTGAAAAAAAACTGTGAAAAATTGAATAAATAACTTGAATTTGATGATTTTTTCCAGGATTTTTTTTTTTCAAAGGCCATATCTCAACGACATCAGCCCAAGCGCCCTCCCCCTTCAAGTAATTTTTTCTAAGCTAACTTTTTTTTCTTTTTCCACCTATTTCACACCTTTTGCACTGACAATACCAAGGGTATTTGCCGATTTGAGGCCAAAGAGCAGCCCACTCCACATTGCAATAGATTGGGCATAAAATCAAGGCGACCGAAAAAGGTAAGCTTAAAGAAAAAATACTCTTTGGAGGGGCGGGCACTTGGGCTTTTACATATCTCAACATTTGTTGATTCAAAATAAGTTCTGTAATATGTCTTTTGTAGCTCTTGACTTCCGCTACACGAAGTGCTAAGACTTTATGGCAGCGCTAAAAAATTTTAAGCCTTTTATGTTTAAGTCATGGAAACGCTTTTTAACCTGCCAAAGTCGACTAATTCATTTGATTTTTTACACCTAAAAATGAAAGCACTAGAACTGTTTGTGAATTTAACAAATAGGGAAATCGCAGTTATCTAATGGTGGGTCGCAGACTTTTTTTTGGTAGTACCGTATTTACTCTAATAGTGGCACCGGGGTCACTAATTTTCAACCTACCGAAATCGGAAGATTTCGAGGTCGATCTCGAGATTTTTTGGTGCCCAACAAAAATAAAAAAATAGGTATCGGTAGAGCTCGTGGGAGTTAAGGAAATGCGATAAACAGCTTTTCAAAATATTGACTCTGCTTAGAAATACAAGCCCTCAAAGTTGAGGTGGGTCACTATTAGAGGGGGGGGCTACTATTAGGGTAAATACGGTAAATTTAAAAATTGATTTCTCGTTTGAAAAGGTAAAAAAGGCTTGAACACCCTGTAGATTTTTTCTCTCAAAAAAATTCCAAAATTTCACTAAAAAACGGTGACATGAATGATCCTTTAACTTATGTTAAAACCCAATACAGAGATAAATTCAGCTATACACAATTTTATTTCACAAGTTTTAAACATATCCAAATTTACCCAAAAACAGAAAGCGACGATCAAGAGAATGACGATCATTTTGTTTAGAATAGCCATTTGAAAAAAATACTAGGATGATATTAAATTGGTTGTAAAGGAGAGTATTATGATCTTACTCTGTCCATTGAGCTCTTTTATATGCTTCGCTTTGCGGCATTTCATTGAGATTAATTGATTTGTATGAAAACCTCCGAACAAATATTGCCTATATTATGCAAACCCAAAAGTTCTTTCGAAGTGAAACAAAAAGTGCGACTTCTGTCTAGACAAACTGAGGCTGTAAAGAGCGCATGCAAAATTATATTTTGTCTGCACTTTTATTAAATCCAGCAACTAAAATAACTGTATGATATAATCTTGCATATTTACCGTATTTTCTCTAATAGCTCGACACCTCTTTCGGCACTGTTAGAACAGGCTTGAACAGGCAACAAAAAAGCAGCAAAAGGGCAACAAAAAAGTAATACGAACATGTTTGAGTCAGTCTTATCAACGCTGGCCTACCCTTGCTTAGCCAAAAACTCAAATTTTTGTCAAAAAACACAAAAATGACTCTTAAAGGGCAGGCCTAAGCTAATAAGAGGTGAAGCCGGTAATTCAAAATTTTCAACTTGGTTTCTAGCAAAACAAGCCCTAAAATTATTAGTGTTATTAGTGTGGGCATGCCCCTTTAAAGTACCCTGAAACGACCATCTTCCTTGGAAAAGTTGAAGGCAAAGTTTTTTTGGTAAACGTAAAATTTTTTTTCAGTACAATACGTAAATTTGGTCACTTTTCGAAAATTAGGGGTGGGGCAAATAAGAACTACAACCAACAATTATTATATTTCTTGTTTTTCTGGTGACTGGAGTGAGCGTAGTGAAATACATTGGCCAATTTACACTAACTCTATGGTTGGTGGAAGTAGCTGTCACTAGCATAATATTCTTACGGATTTTTCGCAGAAAAGATGTCATTCAAAAAAGAACTGTGATTTTGAAAGTAAGCAGAGGAACAAGCTGATTTTTTATAGTTATTATTGAAGTGATTTTAAAATGTGATGATTTGTTTGACTTGAATAAAAATGACTGGAATTATTTCACCTAGTACAATACTACTTTTCACCAGTAAATTATTTCTTTTCACCCGTAAATTTAAATTTCAAACAAAATACTTATTTCTACAGTCAAACCTCGGTAATCCGCCACCCCAAAAAGTTCGTTCCCGCCTAGGGTCAGGCATTTTTATAAAAGATGTCTAGATGTTTTTATTTTATTTGATTTTTCGTACGAGGTTTTGCTTTTTAGAGAATTTTTTTTCATAATTTTGAAAAACAATCAGCAAAATCGGAATCCTCACGATATTTGCGACCAAACTGTCGAAACAGATCTAGCAAAAATGTTCAGAAATCGGGGTAAAAAAAGTGTCGGACAGTAGGCGGGACGAACTTTTTGGGGTGGCGGATTATCAAGCTTTTACTGTACCAGCAAATTACTCATTTCTACCAGTAAATTTTGGTGTTTGTGCAGCTTAAAGAAGGGTGTGAAAGCTTTTAAAGAGATAGTCTCGACACTAAAGGATTAATCCGCTACACTATAGAATCCCCCCCCCCAGCTAGCGAAAAATTTAATTTTCATGAAGGGGAAAGGACCCGTCCCATTTTGATTCTCGTGCTCTGAATAGGCACGGAAACACTTTGGTTTCCGAAAAATCGAAAAAAAAATTTTCGATTTTTGCTGGTCCCCAAGGTAAAAAATTTAAGAAAGTTCAAAAAAAAATATTTTTTTTGAATTCCGCCAAAACATTTTTTAAGGATTTAGGTCTGTATTGGAGGGGAAGGGACAAAAGAGGGCCACTAATCACACAGAGCCCACTAACAAGAAGATGTTGGACATAGTTTTGAATACTGTGGCTACCGCATAAATAAACTCTGTATGCATCCTTTTCATGCATCCAGAGTCACTTTCGAGTGATTTGTGTCTAAGGTATGTGGCTGTGCGTAGGGTTGTACAATGGGATATTCCCGGGAATATTTCCGGGAATATTCCCGGGAATATTGGAATATTCCGGGTTTACCGATATTTCCTCTATATTTGGAATATTCCGGGAATATTCCCGGTTTTCTATATATTCGGGAAATTTCTACAACTCTAGATGTGCGCATCTCAACTCCAAGCCCCCAAACCCCTGCGTCCCCAAAGGGGGCTTGGGGGCTTGAGAGTTAGAAATGCGCGCACTCACCTACCTTAGACATGATTCCGAGAAGTACTCTTGATCAAAAAATGCATATAGAGTCTCTTTTGCCACGGCCCAGTTGAAAAACATGGCAGGACATTCGAAATAGTCCAGAATTCACTTTTTATAATTTTGCCATGAAAGTGGCCCCTTTATTCCCTTCCCTCCCAATACAGCCCTAATTCCCTTTAAAAATGTTTGGCGGAATTCAAAAAAATATTTTTTTGAATTTCTTAAATTTTTTACCTTGGGAGACCAAGGCCAATCGAAAAAAAAAATTTTCGATTTTTTCGGAAACCAAAGTGTTTCCGTGCCCATTCAGAGCACGAGAATCAAAATGGGACGGGTCCTTTCCCTTCAGAAAAAGTAAATTTTTCGCTAGCTGGGGGATTCTATAGTGTAGCCGATTAATCCAAGTTTTTGTGTTTTTAAATGTGGTTTCTAAGCCATATTTTCTCGACAACTCAGTGTTAGATATAAGACAAACTTGTGCAGAATTAAAAGGTGGATTGGTATGATCATTATCAGAATCACTAAATTCCTTCAAAAAATGCCTTAAAAATCGAAATCCGAAAGAAGACCAATCAACCTTTTTGGGTGGCTTTCTCCCTTTTCTGTTATCGTTTTCAGAGCATTTTTGAAGGAATTCGGCATTCTGAAATTCCTTCAAAAAATCCCTTAAAAATCCCTTATTGACGATTCTAATCCAACTTTTAATTCTGCATACCGTATTACTGTATTAAGTCCCCATGGGGAGTTATTTTTCAACCTCTAAAAAATCGAATTTTATGGTCGATTTTGAGATTTTTGGGTGCTCAACCAAAATCTGAAAAGTGTAATCAGGTAAACTCGTGGCAACTAAGAAAACGCAAAAAAACAGATTTGCGAAATGTTCGCTCTAGGCTGAGATATAAGGTCCGTAGGGTGGGACTTATCAGAGGTGATGAGTTATTAGAGGGTGGGGAGTTAATACAGTAAATACGGTAAGTTTGTCTGAGATGGCAACACGGATTGTAAACAAAATATGTCTCTAAAACTAGATTTTAAAAACACATAACTTGGATTGCTCATTTGTGTCGAGACTATCACCTTAACAGCTTTCACCCCGCTTTAAGTGAAATTAAAATTTTTAGACAAAAAAATACAATCAATCATCCAGTATTCGTGTTTTTCAAATTTCAAAAATTTTTAACAGAGAGCAATAGACTCAGACCCATTCTCAGCATTTGATAAATAAAAAATTGAGATTTTTCTTTTTGCTAAATATATATGGTTGGCGGCAATTAGAGGGAGGGGTGGCAATTAGAAGGGGATCGCTTATTTTTCGATCATAAATTTGAAGTAATTTACCACTCCAACAATGAAAGTTTTTATCCTATTTTCAAATTTTTTATTATTTTCGGGCAGAATTTTCAGGCCAATTGTTTGTCCAGGGCAGCCAATTAAAGGCAGGGGAACTTATATACGCATCGAGTAGTTCACAGGTCGACTACCAGCGGCTGCACAACCATGTATGTAATTTTCTTTTATAACAATTTCGTGTAAAAATCATCCTCGGGCTTTTGACTATCCGACAAGACATCATCACGCAGGGTTTCAACACCTAGTGTAGCTTATTCGTAGACTAACTAAATAGGCTGGAGCTCCGATAATCGATGACTTTGAGGGTTTTCTTCTACTGCTTTGATTGATATTTCTGCATTTTTCGACAAGTCACACGTTCATACACAGTAATAAAGCCAAGATCATGAGATTTCATTAGAGCTATCATACAAGGTAGAAGGTAATATTTTGTTAGAGCTAATATTTAAAAACTTTTACTGATGTCCAATATAATTTTAATACCAGCTAGTCATGTGCATGAAATCTCCAAATTACAGCATTTGCTGATAATGAAGCTGAAAATGGTCGCAATTGATTGCTTGATTGATAATCCTATTGAGGATTCATCGAATTAGACACGGTTTAGTGTTTTTTTTAATTTTAGCTCTAACTTTATACAAACTTTTTAATCTGTATGATAGCTCAAATGAAAGATGAGGATGTTAGCTACATTTTGACACCAAACTTGTAAATAAAAAGAGAAAAAAATAAGGTCTGCAGCCAGTGGTAGTCGAACCTGTGACCTAGGGCGATGCGTATATAAAGTCTGCCCCCCCCCCTTTAAGGTAGACTTGTTGTTGTAGACTTATTGTTCACGTGAATATTTATCGATCCTGCTTACATATACCTCTTCAGCAAACAATGATCTTGGACACATCTTCTTATTAATAACTAACCGCCAAAAAATTGTGCAAAATAAGGTTAAAAACGGTTTCGAAAAAAATAGGGGGGCAGCAATTAGAGGGGGGGGGGCGCTTATTTTTCGATCGACCTCTAGGGGGCGGCAATTAGAGGAAATACGGTAATATTGCTATATTTTTGTCTAACTATCCTTGTTTTTCAAATGATTTTCTATGAACAACATCAGAAAATTGGAATTCTATTCGTTTCAGGACTGAAAAAATGTAGATAATTTTATAGGCGTTTTTACTGTAGGCCTTTTTACTGTAGGTCTTTTGCGTAGGCGTTTTTGTGTAGGCCTTTTTGCGTAGGCCTTTTTGCGTAGGCCTTTTTACTGTAGGCGTTTTCGCGTAGGCCTTTTTACTGTAGGCGTTTTCGCGTAGGCCTTTTACTGTAGGCGTTTTTGCGTAGGCGTTTTTACTGGACACCCATACATGCCACTAATGGAAATAGCTATGTGTAGTATATAATATATGAATTCTAGCTCGGAGTTTTTCACCATGCTTTTGGGTATTTCTGCTGGTCTCCTAATGGATGAAAAATATGGGGGTCAACTAATTATCAAAATTTTCAGTCATATGACCTATGCTTACCAACTTTTGTGCTCATACAGTTAATAGTCAAATAATTAACTGTTCGAAGGGTCAAACAGTGACAGAAAGGCCAAATGCGCTTATTTTCGATCGACCTCGAGGGGGACGGCAATTAAAGGGGGGGTGGAAATTGGAGGGGGGGCAATTAGAGGAAATACGGTATCTGACGGTGATTCTGATGGCGCGCAATTCAAAAAGTTAATCTCTCTCAGTAAACTCCCGAAAACCAGTTTCGATGGCGTCTGGTGAATCTGGCGTAGGGTTCTAAATGATTTACTGTATTTTCTGACTGAAAATTTTGTTTACCAAAAAATCCATAGCCTATATATCATTTAAAAAAGATGGAAAGAATTTATTTAAAAAAATAATGGCAGAATTTAAGGGGGCCGAAAAATTGGATCGCTCTGTATTGTCCTTTCAAAAATCACACTTTTGTCAAAAATTTTCTATTTTGTCGACTGTATCGACCAAGCATTTAGATACAAAGCGTATCAGTGGACGGATATCTCCTTGGTCAGCCAATCGTAATGACTCCAAATATCCATCCTTGTTTTGAGAAGGGATAATGACCGGTGGGTAGTCACACTTCATCAAAACCCAATTCATCAGCAGTCTGGCGCACCGACCATTCCCATCGTGAAATGGATGCAGCACTACCTAAATTTTGGTGGTCAAAAGAATTATTTGAGTATCAAGCATACCAAAAAGTAGTGAGCCATAGTTGCCAGTGAAATCCCGTCAATGAGCTGGACTTGAAGTTGTTGGTGAAGCCAGGTCAGAAATGTGCTGATTTTAGTGTGGAAGTAGCTGGCAGACAAAAATTATCTTGATCTCGGAATTCACCAGCATTGTCCACATCGACAGTTTCCAGAATCAGTTGGTGCAAGGTGAGAATAATCTATAGTAATGCAATTTCTATTGAATTTGTTCTGCGGAAACTGCTGCGGATAATAATTCGGACTTCTCAGAGAACCATCTAGTGAGGTACGGTATTTTTTCACTATCAGAACGGCAGGCCACTACATTGTTTTGACTGCAGGTTGTTTTAGCCGTAGACAATAGTTAAAAGTCGCCGGCCTGCCACACTTTTGAATATTGGACCGGCTAGCAGGATTTCGGACCCGGTCCAATCTCTTTGAAGCAAGGCCGGCTCGTTCACATGTCTGAGCTTGTAGGCTAGCTTTGTGTTAATGAAGTGTTCATTTTTCGATACTATCATTTTTTGAAAAAACTTGGTTTAGAAAAAACCAGCGTTAGACACACAAAATTATTTGGGCGATAGAGCTCAGTTTTCCCACCTTTTAGTTTTTCGGTCAGTGAAAACTGGTCAAACCTAGCCACTTTGGTAGATACGAGTCGCCGTCCGGTTTTCTTTGACCAAAAAACCTAGACCCTAAGCTACCGTGACGAAATCTGACGTCTCAAACATAATGAGTGGCCTGTTTGGGGATGCTAAATAAAAGTCGTCACTCGTAAAGGGCCATAACGTTTTTTAATTAAAAAAATCTGTCATTGCCATCTTGTAGCTAAGATTCAGAGCTACCTGATGAGATATTGATAAATTAGATACTGTTAAAAAAAAGTGGGAATAAAAAAGAAAAATCCTCCCAGGAATCCTCACTCGAATTTGAGTCTTAGGGCGTCTATTAGAGGCAGGAGTTGGTCATGGTGTCTAAAAATCTAGCCAATTTGAGTCTATTCATTGATTTCGTGATTTTGTTCAAAAACCATAATTCATAGTCAATACTTTTTTTTGAGAAATTCGGAATTTTGTCAAAAAGGTCAATATTTTTTTATTTATTCGTCTGGACCAAAATTTTCAGGTCCAAACATCTTATATATTTTTTTCTCGTGTAATTTACTTGATCTCAAAATTGCATAAGAATCAAAATGCATAAGAATCAAAAATGCATAACTTTACTTGATCTCGAAAATGCATAAGAACCTGATAGCTTCCCTGTGCTCAGGATCATTAAACAGTGCTCGGCGATAAAAAGTGTAGCAACTTCTAAATCCCCGTCTCCTACTTCAGCCAAAATTCCAAATTCCAGCAAGATCTCGGGATTATTTACATCAGCAAGGCGGTAAGCTGCTTCAAAAAAAATTATTTTATACAAGATGCTATTCTGTTTGATATTTTAGTATAAATTTACTTTTAAATGTTCCCGGGCTGTTCCAAAGTCTCGCTTGTTGCGGGATTCACGAGATTTTGCAGTAAATGAGCAATTTGATTCTGGTTTTCGAGTTCAGTTGAGGAGTCATATCTGGGCTGAAGCTCTCTAAACTTTTGACACATGAAAATATGTCATTATTTTTTCACTATTTTGGCCATTATTCGGAATTTTCGCTGTTTTTTTGCAACTGTCAAACTCTTTAGCAGCTTCAAACCAGTATTTTTAAATATCACACTTTCACACCCGGGTGAACTAACTTCATTCACTCTTTTCTCATACATTTTGTTTTCGTATTTCAGATATTTTTCCACCGTTTTGCAGCTGAGATATTTTTTCTATCGATTCGCGAGTCAAATATTACGGCGAAATTCAAATGCGACACTTCCACACCAAAAATCACACTAAGGATGATTCACCAAAAGTGTGATTTTAAAGTCAAACTTGGCGTGATTTTTCTCAAAAATTATTTTTAACTGGGCTGTTTGACCACTGGTTCCATAGAAAAATATCTCAGCTACAAAATGGTACAAAAATAACCAAAATATGAAAACAGAATTTTAGAGAAAAGGGTAGGTGAAGTTAGCAAGACCCAAAATGTGAGGTGTGATTTTGAAAACACTGCTTCAAACCATAAAAAAATTAATCATTTGGATTTTTCACTTATTGATTTATGTATTACAGCAGAACCTCGATAAAACGGACACTCCGATAAACGACACTTTAACAATTTGTTGGCTTACCAAGAAATTGACTAAACTATATCACAGTAAACGGACGCCCTAAGCGTAGTCTTTTTTTCTTTCACTATTTTTCAAATTTTTATTAAAAATTTTTGTTGTCATTTTTTGCTTATTTGCGAGATTTTCCTTGATAATTCGCGTTTTCGGTCACTCTTTTTTGCTAGTTGTTGTCTGTGTTACTGCTTATTTATGCTACATAGGTTTAACCGTAAAACACAAGCGGAATCAGTCAAAATCGAAAACTCGGTACCTTTGATAAACGGACACCTTAGGGGGTTCCCGAGGAGTGTCAGTTCATCAAAGTTCGACTGTACACATTATTTTAAAGGGCGGCATGGAGCTTAGAATGATTTAAAATTACCAGAAGACTGTAAAAATCTTCAAATTTGTCAAGAAATATACATTTTTTGCTAAAACAATTCATGCGAAATGGGGGAGCTTATCATCTCTTGAAGCGACTCTCTTTTATCCGAATCTGTTAGAATGGCGAAAATGTTGTCAGTTTGAAAGAGACTGGTGAAACTAGAACTTTTGCAATTTTTCAGATATTTTGACCAAAAGACAACTGTGAAAGACTTTAAAATCAGAATATAAACTTTTGAACCAGCTCGAATCGAATTTGACTGGGTGAAGTCTTAACGAGACAACCTTGATCAACAGGCTGTAGTAGTCACTGGCAGGCAGTAGCCAGGGTCTTTCAACACCACTATTGTTATGTGAAAGAAAACTGAAAAAAATAAAATAATTTTAGTTAGATTTATGAATACTTGCATCCAAACTTAAAAGCACGTAAAAATCGAAAAATAAAAATAAATGTGTGAGTCAGTAGAATAAGACAAAGAAAAAAGGGGCCTATATAGTTGGGCAGATACAATTTCAGCTGGGGCAAGCTGGGTGAATAGAATTGAATAATAGATGGCAACATTAATAACAAAAACATCAAATATGAATTTTACAATCTATGAGCTGTGTGGTTATTACTAAAATAAAAATAGAAATCGTAACCCCCCCCCTTCCCTCCGATCTACTATTGTATTCTCTCTAATATTCTTTCCATTAAGCCGGCACTCTATAATAACCGGTACCCCGGAGGGTGATTGAAAAATTTATCGGCATGTCGGCCTATTATAGCGAACACGGTATATTTCTTCTTAAAGGACCATGAAACTTTATAAGCACAGCATTTGCTTACCGTATTTTCTCATTAATTACCCGGGTAATTATTTTTCAACTCCTGAAAAATCGAAAAAAAATTATTTTGAGATTTTGGGTGCTCAACCAAAATCAAAAATTGGAATCAACTAAGTTCGTGGTGATTAAGAAAAACGCACAAACAGATTTGCAAATAATTTTTTTGACTGAGATACAGGGTGCATATGCGGGGTAATTAATAGAGAGGGGATAATTATTAGAGAGGGGGTAAATAAATTAATAATTAAATAATTCTGTCAAATGTTTTGAATTAAATTTTTTGTGTGCATTGAAAATTGAATCCAATTTATGTGTAAATTTTTTAAACACTGACTCATATAATTAGTACTGTATTTTCTCTAGTTCATCGACCCTCTCTAAAATACCGACCCTCTCTTATAACCGATTCTCTCTAATAAACCGACTACCCTAGAAATCCAAAAAGTTGAGAAAGTTTGAAGAAGTCGACTCATAAGAAGACGAAGAAAATGAATACGCCAGCGACCGACCACTCGGAGAAAACGAACTCGATACTAAAGAACTATTTCCAATTTTTACAATGTATGTTCATGTTCTTCATGCAAATCCTGGCTAACTTTTTACTATTATTGTTTTGCCACTTCCTGGCTCTCGTCTAAAAAATGTGGTCCATTTTTGAGTGAGCTTTTGTTATAGGTTGTGAGATTTTTTTTTAACCCCCTCGGGGTTGGCGTTATTATGGATTTATAAGTTACCGAGTTTTCGGTGACCTATCGGTAAGCTACCTGAATTTTCAAGTCAGCGGTCAAGAGATTTAGGGAAAAGGATACGGTACCTAATGTTGTACTAATAAATTACCGTATTTCTCTAATAGCTCCTCCTGCTCCATTAACTTTCCTGCTCTAATTACTTCCGCCCATCTGGGTAAATTACCCTGCCCACTCTGAGGCATATTGGTCTTTTACAGAATAGTTTATAATTGTTATTCAAGACAAATAATGCATGTTACCATCATGATTCCAGCCTGTAACCCAAAAATTGAGAGAGAGAGAAATTTAGAGATTTAATTAAGAGTCGATTAGACGTGTGAATATTTTAGTACTAAGATTTATTTTGTGTCAATTATTCCCTGATTACTGGGTACTTGGCTCAAATTAATGACTTAAATCGACTTTTTATGTAAAAATTATTTTATAAAAAATTTCCATGGAAAGTTGGAAAATGGTAACTTGAAAATGGAAGTGGAAAATATTTTAATAAGATAGAACAATGGAAATTTCCACTTTCCATTTCCATTTTTCGTTCAGTGAGACACGAATTTTTTACTTTCCATTTTCCACTTTTCATTTCCAATTTCCATGGAAATTTTCCAATCTTCAAATAGGTCCCAGGCGTCCGTGATATTTTTCATGAATACGTACGTTTGAGAGTTTTGATACCTACGTAGTGCTTAAAGAACTTATCTAATGCTTGGGAGTTCGAGATCATAACCAGTGTTGTAAAAGCTCCGGTGCCGGTGCCTTGCCCGAGCTACACGTGCTATCTACAAAAAATCTCTGTAACATCCATATTAAATTCATTGGAATTTTATTGTTCTTCTTTTTTTGTATTGAAAACCGCCATTTGTAGAAAATATGAAAAAAGTTGTGGTCCGAGTTTGGCATATTTTGACACTCAATTACCATACTAGCAGTAAAAGGGCTGACCGTTTCGACGTTTAAAAATTTGCTCCTGTTTTTGATCCTGCTCCCATTTGTTTCAAAATTTTCTCTTGCTGTTTCTCTGAGAATAACTTTAAAAAAATAAAAAATTGTCTTTGTGAGCTGCGAAACTTGCATGCCTGCTCCCGAGTTCGGAATTGTTATAACCGTATTTTCTCTGAAAAGCGCGCCGGCGCGCTTATTTTCAAACCTAAAAAAATCTGAGAAATTCAGGCCAATCTCGACAATTTTGGGTGCTCAACCAAAATCTAAAAAGTGGAATCGGTAGAGCCAGTGTTGTGAGTGCACCGGTGCGGCTCCGTCACCGGTCGCTCACGGCACCGCACCGGTGCCGTGAGCTGGTGCCGGTGCCGAAATTTTTGAGAGTCGGTGCCGTGAGCTGGTGCCGGGCCTGAATTTTCACGATCGGTGCCGTGAACCGGTGCCGGTGCCGAAATTTTTGGGGTCGGTGCCGTGAGCTGGTGCTGGTGCCGCTATTCTAAATTTACAACACTGGTAGAGCTCGTGGGAGTTAAGAAAATGCATTAACAGCTTCGGAGAAAAATTTCTCTGAGCTGAGATATAGGCCTCAAAGTAGGGGGTGCGTGCTTATTAGAGGAAATACGGTATTATGAAATGACAGAAAAAATGACAAAGAAATGACATTTATCGAATTTTTACTCGTGCTTTGTCTCACAGGGAAACTTGCTGTTGCAACACTTTTTTCAAATTTTTTGGACTATCTTGTTTATAATATTTAATTCTTTCACATTATGTAATAAAAAACCAGCTAAAAAACCAGCCTTTAACCAGCCAAAAACATGTTTTTTACTTAAAAAAACTGTTTTGAAATTTTTCGTGTTTATGAGATTTGTGTTGATTGCCTTTTTTTCTCACAAATAAAGTGACATAAAAAATCAACAGCACTAAAAGAAAGCTCATATAATCCTGCATCTTAAAGGAAATATTGTAACTTAAATTTTTTAACAATTTCTCTTGAAGAAGTACTGAAATGAAAAAAGTTTAAAAAGCTTTCTAGAAACATTTTGTTGCAAGCTTTTTGTTTAAAAAAAATTCATTTTGTTCAGAATTAGTCACTTTTTAGAATCTGCAATAAAAAAAATACCGTATATTCGCTATTAGAAGGTCCGGGCCTTCTATTTTCAACCCTAAAAAAGTCGGAAAAAATTTGGGTCGATTTTGATATTTTGCGTGCTCAACCAAAATTTAAAAGTGGAATCAGGTATGCTCGTGCTAACTAAGAAAACGCGAAAAACAGATTTGCGAATTTCTTTTCTAGGCTGATATATAGGTCTTCAAGGGAGGCTTCTATTAGAGAGGGGCCTTCTATTATAGGGCGCTCACAATGAGATGTCGATGTCGAAGTCGATGTCGAAGTAGGATGTCGAAGTCGGTAGTGAGGTCAGGGTGCTCACAATGGGATGTCGAAGTGGTAGTGAAGTAAAGGTGCTCACAGTGGGAACTTTTCTTCTCATCACCAAATTTTATTTTTTGAAGTGTAAAGTACATCGGCGTTTTTATTTTTATTCCAGAAACTAAGTAGCATAATTATGCACCACCTAAAATGACAACTGCCATATTCTGCCAGAAAAGTACCTAAATTTACGATAGGGGCATAAGTTTCAATAAATTGTGCAAAATACCACAATCTCGACACAAAAGTGACCGAAATAAGTAAATTATGTAATAGGAAATACTTTAGGCAAAAGTGAAATTTTGAAAAAAAAATGCCTTGGTCCCCCTGTTGTTTGCTAACCGAAGTCGGATGTATAGGTAGGAAGTAGGCACTCAGAAGTCGGATGTCGAAGTGCCATTGTGAGCACTCTGACTTCACTACCGACTTCGACATCCGACTTCAACATCCCATTGAGAGCACTACTACCTACTTCGACATCAATACTTCCACATCGTCATCTCATTGTGAGCGAGCTATTAGAGAGGGCCTTCTAATAGAGAATATACGGTATGCGTTATACTTTTATGCTTGAGAAAAACAAAATTTTTGTTTTAAAAATTTCGATGTTTGCGTAAAATATCAATTTTTTCTATAAAAACTATACGAAATTGGAATTTTATTCAACATAACTCTAATTAGAATAAAACTCTATTTAATAAAAGTCTGAAATTTTTAGATTCGGTTAAGACATAGCTAAATTATGGTAAAGTAACGCTCTATTGTATTCCTCTAAAAATTAATGCCCCCTCGATTTTTGAGGGTTTGTATCTCGGAGCAGATTTTTTTTTCGAACTTTTTTTGCATTTTCTTGGTTCCTGCGAGCTCTACCGATTCCAAGTTTCGGATTTTGGTTGAGTACTAAAAAATCCCAAAATGACTCCAATTAACGCCCCCCCCTAAAGGCAAGTCAAAAAAATAACGCCCTGGGCGTTTATTAGAGAAAATACGGTGTTTAACATAAACTCTATGTAAAATAAGGTTTCGGTGGTCCCCTGAATTACCGTATAACCTCTATTAAACTACGTGACGACTGCGGCTTGGGTTGCAAAATTTCTCATAAATCAGAATTAGCACTCAATTAATTGCTGGGTTTTGAAAAATGAAATTTTGACTGCACAATTTACGATTTGAAATCCATCAGTTGATTAATAAATGATTATTTCGCAAAATTTTCAATTTTCCACTTGTCTTTGATAAATTTCAATAGTCGTCGATATAGAATCTTAACTGCGAAGATTATGTAAGACAACATCTGCTCTAGCCTGGTGACTTTTCACCTATTTGATACGCAGCTCTGTCAGTAAACGCTGCAGAATAAAACCCTTATTCCAAATCCTTTGTAACATTTTGCACTTTTAGTTCCACTGCAAAATGCTGAATTATCAAAGCATATGCGTCATTGCCTCCTTTTTTTGTTCGACAAGGACCATTCAATTAGCGCTGTTGATTCTGCTAGACAACTGAAGCAGGTTTATGGGCAGCAGGCACCAGGATCTTCTTTTTGTAGCAAATGGCTTAAGCTATTTCGTGAAGGCAAAAAAGAAGTAGACGATCTGGAAGATGAGCCAAGAACTGGACGCCCAAGCGACTTCGACGACAACAAACTGGTTGCCTTAGTAGAGGAAGATCCAAAACTCACCATCCGTGAACTGGCTCCGATGCTCAACTGTGCTCACAATACCGTCCTCAGGCATCTACATTCAATCGGGAAGGTAAGCAAACTCGGTCAATGGTTCCACACCGTCTTACTGAAAAAAATAAAAAAGACCGTATGGTGATTGCACAACAACTATTAAATCGCTTACACAGGGTGACATACAGCTGGACGAAATAGTTACATCTGATGAAAAATGGGTTCTCTATGCCACGTAGTGCGCCGGCGTGAATGGACTGACAAAGGAGAAACACCAAGTGCTACTGCTAAGCCAGGTTAATTGATTTCACTTTTCTTTTGACATTTTGTTCTCAGGTCTACATCCACTGAAGGTCATGTTATGTGTGTGGTGAAACTCTGAAGGAATTATTCACTGGAACTCATGCCGAAGGGACAAACAATCAATGCGGATGTCTACTGTGAGCAGCTTGACCGAGTACAGAAGGCACTGAATGAGAAGAGAGCAGACCGCAAAAAACAACGTTTCTTCATGACAATACTACGCCACACAAAGCCAAGAAGACAAAGAATAGCTCGACAAGCTTGCTGGACCGTCTTGCCACATCCTCCTTAATCACCAGACTTGGCGCCAACAGACTATAAGCTCTTTCGATCGCTGCAAAACGCTTTGAGGAAAGAGGAAAGGAGTTCAAAACAGTGGAAGAAATTCGAATATTCATCAAAGATTTCTCGCATCAAAGCCATCAGGTTTCTTTGTCCGTGCTTTTACTGAATTAGGCCATCGGAAGAAGTTGTCGAATACGAAGGCGATTACCTACCAGATTAAATGTTTTGCATTGTCTATAGTTGTTGGGTCTACATAAATATCACTCGTTCAAAAGTTAAAATTCATCAAAGACTCGTGGAAAATTTGAAATTTACGCCAAATAATCACTTATTAATTACTCATGGTTTCAAATCGTAAATTGTGCAGTCGAAATTTCGATTTTCAAACCCAGCAATTAATTGAAACCTAATTCTCATTTATAAAAATTTTGCAACCCATACATAAATATGGTTACGTATAACCACCCACGAACTCATGGACCAACCCAATACCTCTTTGAAGTTGCATAGCAAAACTATGACATTGATGGTTCACAAAAGCAGCTGACCACCCACGGAGTGACTTTTTTAAATTTTTTTTCACTATCGTAATCAGCGTGAATTTCTGCACAAGGACATCATCAGGACGTACAGCCTTTTCTGTGTTCAGGGTCGGCCGAGTGTGGCTTTCAAAGCCCCGGTGTGGCTTTTTTTTTACTATTTTTTTCAGTTTTCATGACTTGAATCCTAACGTGTTTTATTAAAATAACTAGTATTTCTATATGTTAATGTGAAGATATTTTCCTATCTTTTCAAATCTCGAAAGAGCCTATTTCATAATAAAAAACAAAGAAATAATAGAATTTTATAAAAATCTCCCAAAAACGGTGGTGCTTCTTGGTATGGCTTGAAAGCCACACCGTGCCAACTCTGCCCGTGTTCAGTGTCAATACAGTCTTTTCACGACCAATTTGGTAGCAAATAAAACTTTTGCTGTTCCTCTATCCAACAAAAAAGAGATCTTGTCTAAATTGAAAAAAAAATAAAATTTTATAGAATTTTCAAAGACTGCGAAATACTTGCACCACCCTGCATTTTATCTTTTGTGTAACAAATTGTATGTGCTGTTTAAGCGTTTCCCACTTTTCGAATTCGCAACTTTTCTGAACAGTTTGAAAAATGGAAAGTGGAGGAAACGCTTCTACACTCTATTTAGCAACTTTATTTGTTTCAATGTCTGTTTTGTAGGAAAAGCTGTATTAGTATTTCGTAGCTCCGCAGTATTTTCAGAAGTAGTTGTACAAAATGAGACAATATAAAATAATCAAATAAGTCAATAATTTAAACAAAACTACATCGCTTTTAAGCATTTCTGACCATATTAAGCGAATTTTTGTACAGTAAGTAGGAACCCCAGAGAGGGTCGTCGCCACCTGGGCTGGAGTGTAAGGGCAGTGCTTCTCCAGGTAGCGCAAACTAAAATTGAAACACATTATTCAAGAAACTTTTTGCTTTTAACATTTATTTCGACTGTCTTAAGATTTATGAGCTTATTGTAAAATAGCGTTTTGGATACTTTTATAAAAATAAAAAACCTACACAGCCATTTTGTCTTGCCTAACTAGTCTGGGCGAGAATTCCACCAACACTTCAAGGAAAGATAGACTTTGAGGCTTGGTATTCTTCTTTCTGGTTCTCTTGACCTCTTCAAGTCCAAGCATGAGATATACCGTCTCTTAAACATGTTGTGTGTGTCTTTAATTATAGTGGCTAAATTTAAAAAAGTACTTGTGGATCATAGCAACTGCGTCCCGGTCTTGACATTGTCAGGTCCAAACGATAGACCAAATCTTCTGGCCAAGTCTTTTAAGCTGCCGAACTCTTCCGAGTTTGGATCTACATATTGACTTGCTGACAGAGCCTTGAAAATAGGTAAACTTTTAGAAGTGAAGAATTCGGCGGAGCTCTCCTCATAAATATAATTTCAGCAATAAAATTCACCCTCAATTCTTCATAGGAAGTTATCAGAGCCAAAATGGCGGCTTTAGCTGCTGAAACTTTGTCCAATTCTTTGCATTTTTGGAGCAAATGCTTGAGGATGTCACCAAAGTCATTGTAGAACTGAAAAGCAAAGGCATATTGAAACTTGGAAAGCCAAAATTTTCAAAATGTTTGTTTGTAGGACCGTAGTCAAGTAGTCCCGAAAATCAAAGCTAGTAGCAGAATTCAGAGGTCTAAAAAGTCAGGAAACCAGATGTCAGAAATCGACTCCAGCCCTCGTATAAACCGATTTTTTGTAAATTCTTCGACTTACCTACCACACGGGCATTTACCTACTTACTAGGTGGTTTAACCAGTTTCAACAACTGTCAAAACTTATTAGTGCTACGAAAAAGCTTTTTGTGGCACAACCACTTTTTCGTACATTTTAAGCTTTTCGTAAACTAAATCGACTTAACCCCAACTTATTGACCTACACATTAGTCACATCCCCACCTCAAATGCAAAAACGAATTTGATGCTGTGGGGGGGGGGGGGTATACTCACTCATATCACTCCACTACCTTGATTTTCTGAATAGCTACTCTCCCGGCCATATGCACATACCTTGGTATAGTGTCTGAGCACCAGAGAGGCATCGATCACAGGCAACACACCGTAGATTATAAGCTTGCAGTACTGGCCAAGCAGATTCCTCCTTTTGTACATTAACTGGATCTGGGTGTGTTGGTCCATGTTTTGGACTGGAAAAAAATTCTTGGATTATTTAGTTGTCTAGTGATATATTTACCAATTTGACTTACAACTTTCCTCTTCCTGGGATACAAAGCAGTTATCCACCACAAATGAGTTGATCCTGTGAGTAGACTCAGCATCCAGTTTGACTTGAAGGGACTGTAAAAGCTCATGTTCAGGAAAATCAGCCGCCAACTTGCTGTTGAACATGATCAGAGCATCGCAGAGGCACAAGTAGGCCTGCAATTTTACGGTATATGCTCGAGCTTTTGTGAGTAAAAACAGTTTTGCAAGCATTTTTCGGCGGAGAATCGGAAAAGTCGCAGAATCAGACAGCGCATCCCGAAATCAAGAGGGTCAAGAACGCACACTAACCTCAAAATTTTCAGTACCAAAACTGGTATAACAACATAATGGCAGCTGTTGGCATATACAGTATTTTTTTAAATTATAATGTTGCACCACAGCTGTCCAGCTAAAAGCTTTTTAAGCGTGAAACAGGCTAGCTGAGCACGAATTTTGCGACCTATCGAGCTAAGAACCCTGCAAGTTTCTAGGGTGCGCCAAACTTGATTCAATAGCAAATGTTGATCTATCTTGAAAATACATGGTCCTCCCACAATTTTGGAACACATCTGAAAAATTTATAGATTTTAAAAAACCGCATTTTGGCAAACGGCATTTTTAGGCGTGCGGTTGCTTGCAGATGAATTTTACGTCGATTTGGATGCATTCAAATTCAATGGTGTTTTTTTCATACTCAAGCAAGCTTTATTTATTTCTGCTGGCTTGTTGTTTGTTAGTGAAGTTACGGTCGGTCTATTTCGACCCTGGTTTTAGGCAATCTAGTCAGGCTACAGTCTACTCTCGTTAAACTGGCACTCCAATAAACTGGCACCCTCGATAAACTGGCACTTTGAAAAAGCCCTATTTGGCTGGCCGACAGAGAAATTAGGCAAAGTAACATCCCACTAAACTGGCACCCCGATAAACTGGCACCCCCGATAAACTGGCACCCCAGGCTGGTCCCAGGGGTGCCAGTTTATCGAGAGTAGACTGTATATGTATCATAAAAGCTTGACATTTTAATTTTAGTTGAAAGCTTGATTTGCTCTTGAAAGTATTCCGTTCAAAAAGTAGCAAGATGTTGATGCCAAAAGCTGACCGAAAGAAGATCTACGAGCATTTGTTCGAGGACGGCGTCTGCATCGCTAAGCAGGACTACAATCTGAAGTCGCATCCCGAAATCAAGGGCGTCAAGAACCTCTATGTCATCAAAGCTTTGAAGGTTGGGTTTTCACTTTTTGGTTTGTCAGTTTTACGCTGTAAACATCGGGAATATTTACCAAACCTTGTACGACCATCATTTGATCAAGGCATGACTGTTACCGAACATAGAAGACTTGTAATATAAGCGTGGAAGTGTGTGCCCAAGACTTCTGGTTTATTTGCAAGCAACATTTCAACACATATTTCATTCCAATATGCACTTTCTATTGTCTACGTCTGTTCTATCATTTCCTTGTTTACAGAGTCTGGTATCGCGTGGTCTAGTCAAGGAGCAATTCGCATGGCGCCATTACTACTTTTTCTTGAATGCTGACGGTATTGCCTATCTTCGTGAACAGCTCGGCCTTCCTGAAGATGTCTTCCAGCTACGCACAGAGTTAAGGTTGAGCAGTCGAAGTCAGGCATGCCGGAAAAGGGAGGTCGTGGTAAGTTATTTTTTGTGTACAGCGAACAAATTAATTACACTGTTCTATTAGGTTATGGAAGATCGGAGTCTGATCGCGCTGGCTATCGTCAAACCGACAAGGTGGCTGAAGCTGGGCCGGGTGCTGTCCCTGTGACTGGACATCGTGGTGGCTTTGGACGCGGCGGTGGAGAGAATGCTTCCCAGCAAGAAGAGCAAGTGCCGCAGTGATGTCCAATTCTTGAGAAAAAGTATTCTGCTGGAACTCTTATGTGCGTCCTTGTTTTTGTCGTTGAGAATAAATTATGTTGAAATCAATTCTTGTTTGACACTTCTGATCGAGAAATTTTCTTGTCATTCTGGGTGCATATTCGTTTCGCTAGTCTTTTTCAGGGATGGCGATTTAGCTGATTAGACACACGTCAAACGTTTTGTATTAACAAAAGTTAGAGACGGCGCTTCAGCTTTTTAGTTGCTCAGTGCCTTATTATTTTATCGCATTGTAAGTTCGTGATGTCTGTTATGCAACATTTTGCAGCTTTTAATGTCACAGTTTTTTCTTCTGGTATGACAGCGTCAAAAGAGGATACTTCATACAGAATGTGTTTTTCTCTGTTATAGCAAGAACCGCGGAACTCTTCTGTGTGACTGTAAACCATTTTGCAAAGTATGTATTCTACAATAATTATGTAGTGTGGGTTTCACAAAAATTATAATCTTATAAGATTTTTTGGAAGTCGCTGATACAATATATCCCATCCTTTGTTGAAAGCTTTTCCATCTTTTCAGATCAAAAACCAATTTTTAAACATTAAATCGTGTAAGTATTATTAAATATTACATTTTCCACTCCAGCAGCACCATCTCCCAGAATTACTTGAGTGCACATGAGAAATTGATCTCTTCTTTTTTCAGCTTCCTGATTCCCTCCTTAATACGTTTTTATTGTCATTATCAGTCTAGAAACTCAGCATTTATCAGCCTACTTCATTGAAGTCCTGATGTAAAGCCACGTGCTTCAGCTCCCAAACCAGGTTTTGGTATAACAAAAGCACCCTTTTTCAGCTAGATCTGCCGACTGGAACTTGTGGGAATTGTTGAGCAGGTTCAGAGTCATGTCCCAGATATCCATTTTCGAATGTCAATGGCGCTAAATTGATTAGAATTTTTAAGTAGGGATCATTTGAAAGATGGTGGGGTGAAATAGTTCTACACACATGGAATGGTAGGCCAAAGGTGAGGCCCCTAAACGGGGTGCACTACGTTTCACCGTCCCTATTTTCACCGTCCCTATTTTCACCGTTCACTATTTTCACCGTCACTGTTCTCACCGTCACTATTTCACCGTCACCTATTTTCACCGTCACTATTTTCACCGTTCACTAAATTCATCGTCAGCACTTCAGGACCGCTTTTTAGATCTAAATTTTTCTAAAATTTTAACAGTCTTGGTACCAAATTGTAGCCCTGAATGTCACCTACATTTTGGTACTACAAATTCTGCAAAAATAAAAAAAATTTAGAACTAAACTTTAGAAGGCGTTCAATCTCACACTTTTTTATCACGGTAGAACGCAGGGTGAGCGTCTTTTATAGTTTAGAACTAAAATGTTTCGTTTTTTTTAGAAATTGATATACCAAAATGTAGCTGACATTCAGGGCTACAATTTGGTGCCAAAACTTTAAAAATTTCGAAAAATTCAGACCTAAAAAGCGGTCCTAAAATGCTGACGGTGAATTTAGTGAACGGTGAAAATAGTGACGGTGAAAATAGGTGACGGTGAAATAGTGACGGTGGAATTAGTGACGGTGAAAATAGTGAACGGTGAAAATAGGGACGGTGAAACGTAGTGCACCCCCTAAACGAGCCCTCTAAAATACTGAAACTTACGCGAAAAGGGCAGTCATTTTGCGGTAGCTAGCCAGTAAAGAAGCTTCGTCCTCCTCGTCCAGCCTGTCCTCTTCCTCCTCTACAAAACGCTGCATGCCTTGTCGTAACTGGAGAGCAACTCCATCCACAAGCCTGAGTCTAGCAGGTTCGGTTTGCTGAGCTACGGCTACATTAGTGGCGAAGTGCTGAATTATTTTGGCGACGTTCCTGAGAATCTCGTCATCTGCATGCTGTTCCACAATTCTGTCTAGCATTAGCATCATTTCTTCCAGGTGCTGAAATAAATAGGACATGAAACAATATTGAGATCAAAATTAAGGGAAGTTGAAAAATACCAATCCCAGACGAGCATTTGGATACATCTCCATTTGGAAGAACACAGGAATGGAAGTTAGGTTGGAGATTTTGGCTTGGTCAGCAATGAACTGCAAAATAATAATAATGTGATTTGCGGTGAAACATCAACGTCACAATTGAAAATCATGTCAAATTTAGGGTAAAAATTTGATCAATTTAAACAGGGGTCGAATTTTTTGGATTTTGTATTTTTTTGTAAATTATTTTGAGAAAAAAGTAACTTATTTGATTAAATAGGTAGAGCTATAGTCGGGTACCTTTTTCGGAAAAAAAACTCGAAAACCGTGAAATTTTCAGGCTTCAAGTCTGGATCAGGGTATCCGACTCAAAAATTTCAGGTACTTGACAATCCTAAACACATTGCTTATAAATTCAGATTTCACATTTTTCATTTAGCTAGTTCTACTTTGGATATTTAACAAACTGTTAGGTAAGTGAAATAACTGTTTTAAGCAAAAATGTCAAAGATTTACCCTAGCTAACAATTTAGGTGGAGCAGGTATGAAGACTTCCGAGATTCTGGCCCTCTCTTCCACAAGGTATCGGGCATCTTTGGTTGAGGCCACAGGTCCTCTTTTAGGGTTTGTCCGGCCGATGGGATTTTCTCCGGGGCTGCTTGCTTGACTGCACAACACATGATCTCAATCAGCTCTGTGTCATAGCGATCGGCTAAAGCATCAAGGTACATCTCTTCCATTAAACTCTGACTTACAGTCATCATTTAGTAGCATATCCACCATGGTCGGCCAGTCTTTCAGCATCGGGTTGATGTCAATCAAGCATCCACCAAAAAGGCTGCATGGTTGTGCACCTCACCTCAATAAAAAAGGTGACCAGATCGAAGAGCAATTGCCGACTCTCTTGCACGTTCAGGTGGGCGACTTGAGGATCGTACTGAGAGTTGGCCTGGGTGAATACCTTGGTGTTCAGAACTCGCCGGCGGCTAGAGCTAGCGCACGATTGGTACAATAGACAATCTCGTACATTGGCACGCAGTCTTTGAGTTCCAACAGGTTGGGAAAAGCCCTGAAAATTAAGTGATATAGGATGAATTCTTACGGTTTGTAGTAATCAAGGATGAGAATTTGAGAAGCTGCCCGTTTTAATACGTTTTTTTGGTCAAGCCCGGGTGTTAATGAGGTGACTGGTGACTGCAAATTAGTTATGGCGGCTGTTTGTGGTCACAATTAGTAGCAAGTGGCCACAGTCAATGGCCACATGGCTCGCCGATCGCCACAGCTAATGTTTGATTTTAATGGAATTTTCACCGAGGTGACTACCCATTGGGTGTTGCTATGACTGAATCACTAAATTACCGCAGACAGTATGCTCATTATGACCCGGGCCTTGCGCAGATAAGCGAAAATATCTTAAAGGGCCATTGCCACCTGTTTTGATTTGTCCCCGCCAATTCAAATTTTTTCGCCTAATCATTGAACTTCTGTACAGATTTTTCAACTTGGTTTTTAACAAAACAAGGCCTAGAATTTAATTTAGGTATAGTTTTGTTAGAAACAAGTTAAAAAAACGTACAGAAGTTCAATGATTAGGAAAAAAATTTGAATTGGCGGGGACAACCGTTGTCGGGACGGTAATGGCCCTTTAAGGGTCCGAATTTTCAAACAAAATTTTGAAAAATCAGCTTATCAGGGGACCTTCAAAAGTGTTATTTTTCAAAAACCTCAGGGAAAGATTATTTTTGCAGATTCCTGTAGAGCTCCCGAAGTTATATAACGAAGTGCTGCCTCTTTTTCAAAAGCCCGTTACGGCCATCTGCCGGAACCTTTGCCAAATTTGCGAAAAAATCTCTTACTGAGGTCTTTGAAAAATAATACTTCTGAAGGTTCCCTGCTTAGTTGCTGAGATATGAACAAAGCCAACCATGATGTCGGTTATTATCTGACTCTTGCTTGATAACTAAGATACTTTTAAAAATTATTACGTAACTTTGGTTCTTGGAGTGCTTTTGGCCATTAGAATTATTTCATGGAACAATATTTTCGAAAAATGTACTAGGATCCCACTTTTGTCTTATTTATAGAACAGGGTTGCCAAATCTGATATCGCTAGCTCAGAATAACCTTTTTGTTTTAAAAATTCTGATCCCCGACTTTACTAACGGTTTGTTTTGCAGTCCTTACCTGTATATAAAAGTCATTAGCTGACAAGACTTAATAGCCACTTCAGTGTCACTGTCCATAACCATGCTGACCAGACGGTCCTTGAACTTGTTGGTGAATAGTTCTAACTTGTTGATGAGATCATGGTGGCCGTACAGGGTCAGCAGTGAGGTGATGCATTTGAGGCGCACATCAGCAAACTAAATTTTTTATTAATAAAAATTATCGATTTTAGTCTCCAGCTAAATACTTAGGCATGTTTATTGTTAAAAAGTGTGTGACTAAGAATGTCCGATATTTGAGAGGCATAATCATCAATTACTAACATCGTTTTGCCAGCTAATAACAAGTCCAGCCTCTCACTAGTGCCCATTTGCCGGAGCTTCGCTTTTTCGGTCTCCACTTGGATGGCGTTCTTTTCTTTGAGTCTCACCAAGTCGACGACCATCTACGATGGCTGAGGAAACTTCATGGCTGAAATTTGAATAGTTTCAGTCTATTCTCGAATGCTTCGTGAAACACGGTATTGTCAACCCAATGAGAATTTTGGTCTTTCATTGTGAATGATCTCGATTTGATTTTGTAAGTTCTTATTCCCGAAGAAAAAAAATAATATCAAATTCGTAAAATGGTAGATGTAGGGTTGTCGAGCCGAAGGCTCGAAATCGAACTTCGTCTCGAAAGTTCGATTTTTTTCGAACTTCGACGCGAGCCGAAGGCTCTAAACTTTCGAGCTGCTTCGAGCCGAAGGCTCGAAATTTCGAAGGCTCGACAACCCTAGTTAGATGCAACCTCTATATAAAACGAAGACAATACATAAATTGCTTAAAAGTAAATGTGGCAAAAGGCCGTTGGTAGGTTTTTGGGACATTTTTTCATATTCGCACCTATTTCTGTTTTTTCCGGTAATTTTGATTTTGTTCTTTCATTAAAGGCCATTGCCGTCCCGACACGGTTGTCCCCGCCAATTCAAATTTTTTTCTTTATCGTTTGGATTTACGTACGAGATCAAAAGTTGTAATTTTAAAAGCTAATATATCGGCGCGTAATATTATAAAACATTTAGCATATTTTTCGAACAGCTTCGCAACACGACCCGTCAAACTTGAATTTCATAGCACTAGGAAACTTTCGTGCCAAAGACCAATTTCCAAAAAAATAATTGATTTCATTTTTTTTCTTTCTGGTCGGAAATTTCTCTTATCGCTGTAACTATTGTAGCATTTGGTCTCAAAAAATTTGATGCATTCTCAGTTTTCGAATGATACCTATGTTTATTTCAAATTTTCTATGTTTAAATGAAAGAATTTTAACAATAACCTGAATTTTAACCTGAAGCACCTTGTGCAACCAATTCTCAAGTCCCTCTCCGTCTCGTCACACGCCTTAGGATCAATTACACCCAGGGTGGCCAGAGCTTCCCACTTACGGATGATGGACAGCCGCAAGCCATGCTTACGCTAAGCCATATATAGAAGAAGTACCGCAATGGTGGTCCAGCCAGAAATGCACACTTTTGCAGGATTATTCCGTACTTGCGGACTTGCTATACAAGAGCTCACAGACATGCTTATCCCTTCCATCTATTTTTTATATGAAAAGAAGATAAAGGTAAGGAATCACCGGGCAGGTGTTTGCATACCGTATTATCTCTAATAAGCCCCACCCCTCGTTCAAAATCGTGTTTTTGTCATTGTGTTTTTGACCTATTTTTTAGAGACTTCTTCCAAGCAAGTTACCACTCATTTTGTAGCTAGTGAGATGAGCTACAAAATGAGTGGTAACTTGCCTGGAAGAATTCTCTAAAAAATAGGTCAAAAACACAATGCCACAAACACGATTTTGAACGAGCGGGGTGGGGTCTTATTAGAGATAATACGTGAAAGTCCATATACAAGCAGACTGAACCCGCTTGAAAAAGCAATATCCGAAAAATTTCCTGTTTCTTTAGTAAGTTTTACGAATTTTTGAAATTAAAAAAAAAATTTACTACGCGATATTCCCACAATAAAACGTATCTTATTCAGGCATGTGCAAATCATTTTAACAAGATTGTTTGAAATTATGGCGGTTGGTATCCCAAAATTTTCGGCGTATTATAATAGTTTTTTCGATCTGTTTGATTAAGGGCATCCATTGACCTGACGTACAGTTGGCAAAAAAGCCAGTTAACTGCGGCTAACAACTGTACACAGACATTTTGATGCATACTTGGTCAAGACCGTTCGCGACTGGCCATCTACAGCAACGCTCAGGACGCCCCCCACTCGCTATCACAATAAAAGGCTCCACAATTATTAGCAAACGAAAAATTTGTAAAACCTCAAACTTTTCATAGTATGTACTTAGAATTTAAGGCACGGCTGGCCGAATAAAATCTATACTAACAAACAGGTACTGGAACACAAATTTATATGGAACACTACATCTTCTAACAAGTGTACACACATAACAGCAATTTACTGGAAGAGAGGCTCTGGAAACTCGAAGACCACTTCTTTGCCCGTCAAACGCTTGTAAACATACGAGAAAGTGTCCACTTTGTGCTCCACATTTGTCTGCTGCGACTTGTCCAGATGCACCTTGAAGAGGCTTGCCATCTAGCTGTAAGAGAGTGCGACGCCCAACCACCTCAGCCGGAAAGACCATGTCAGAAAGAATTGCATCGTGCACGGCAGTCAGGGTACGGCTTCGAGGGCGCTTCTGCTTTATCGGCTTTCGGTTCTTTCCACGCATCGGTTTCTCAAGGATTCGACGCTGAATCAAATTGATGCTAACATATGAAAAGATAACAAAAAATCACCCACCTTGGCAACAATCAAAATGTGTGTGCCACTGAACTTCTTTTCCAATTCGCGAACCAGCTTTGGGTGTATCTTCTGGAAGTCTCGGAGCTGAGGAACTGGAACGTAGATCACAATGCACTTTTTATCACCGAAAGCGTAGTCCTGAAAGACAATGGTTATGAATAAAGTCAGATGCAGTCAGTGACAGTACCTGAGCTCCAACAGCATAGAGCTCGCTCAACTGACCTTCATGTCGCCCGCAGTGGAAGAAAGCTCCGCCAAAGCATTGCCGATTGTACTTTCTAGCTCAGTAGCGCTGCCTCCATCGCTTTTGACCAACTTTCCAACTGCGATCACCATTTTGCAGAAGCGAGCAAGAATAACTAAACAATCATCAAACGTTAATAACCTGATCGTTTTACAAAGTCGAGAGGAAAGAAATTGCGCTCTGGCAAGTGGCTAGGAAGTTTCCAAATCACAATATAATGCACAACGTAGCTTCCCAATGAAGAAAAAAATTGAGACAATAATAATCAGTAATGCATGTAAAGGAAAAAATGAAAGCTAATAATTCCAGCAGCGCAACAGAAAGTGAAATGTGACGGGATTGATGCATTTAAGCAATTAAAACTTTCTATAGTGCGGTAGTTCAAAATCAAAATTCTTTTTGCTAATTCAGGCAAAACATTAGGTGCAGGGGGGTGGGCAGCGTATGTGAAGGCGGTCTCAAATATGTGCCCTAACTGCAAAATTGTTCTCGATTCTTGCATTGTATAAAGCTAGACTTTTTGCAAAAATCAATCTCCACTCGTTTACCTAAAAATTTGGTTTAGAAGGTCATTAAAAAACTTTCAAAAAATATCGTGCACATCACTAATTGGAATTGTAATTTCAAATGGTTGTGGTATATATATCCCCGCATATATCCCCAACATATATCCCTCTGACATATATCCCCCAACATATATCCCCCGCAGATATCCCCCCAGCTTATAATGTTAGAGCTTGGTTAGAGATGCGCGCACTCACTTACCTTAAACATAATTCCGAGCAAGACCCTTGATCAAAAATGCATTTAGAGGATCTTTTTGCCAGCTCCAGTGACCAAACATGGTAAAACAGGCAAAAAGTCGAAATTTCAAAATGCCTAAAAATAAATTTTTATTAACCAGAACTAAAAATAATTACTTTTTGAGCTCCTGAGTATTTTTGGGAGCACATTTGAGCCCGTTGTAACATGCGCTGGCCTTTAAACTGTTTCGTTAGGTCATTACGCAATTTGTATGCTGGGGGTTATCTACGGGGGGATATATGTTGGGGATATATGCTGGGGGATATATGCTGGGGGATATATGCTGGGGGGATATATGTTGGGGGGATATATGCTGGGGGGATATATGCTGGGGGGATATATGAGGGGGGATATATACTCACAACTTTCAAATATGTGTGTTCCAAATTTAGTGATAAATAGTGAATAAAGGTTTTAGAAATGAAAATTATTATCCGGCCTCGGGTCCGGGCCATCATGGAATGAACAATTTAAGGACGATTTCACGAGCCAGCGGAACACGACGAGCGACAGGACGCGGAGCTGGCGTAGGAGAATCACACTGTGCCGCCTCCATCCAGTACAAAAAGTCTGCTCAAGAATTTGACAATAGAATTTGAAGACCTATATCTAGGCTAACTCAGAAGAAATTTTAAAAATTGTATTTGTGGCCGGCTAAACTAGCACTATTTGGGGTAGTGTAAAAATGCATTTTGTTAAGCGTTCTAAGTATTTAAAACTTTCCTGAACATTTGATAGAAACGGTTATGGGTATATATTCCGCCGCATATTTTCCCAACTAGTTGTTGATGACGGGACGGATCCCGTAATCCCGATCCCGCCAATAATTTAAACTAAAATACCGTCCCAAAATCCCGCCCGATCATTTAAGCGAATTTTTATACAGAAGTCCCCAGAGAGGTCGTCGGCCCCTGGGCTGGAGTGTAAGGCAGTGCTTCTCCAGGTAGCGCAAACTAAAATTGAAACACATTGTTCAAGAAACTTTTTGCTTTTAACATTTATTTTGACTGTCTTGAGATTTATGAGCTTATTGTAAAATAGCGTTTTGGATATTTTAAAAAATAAAAAACCTACACAGCCATTTTTCTTGCCTAACTAGTCTGGGCGAGAATTCCACCAACACTTCAAGGAAAGATAGACTTTGGCTTGGTATTCTTCTTTCTGGTTCTCTTGACCTCTTCAAGGTCCAAGGCATGAGATATACCGTCTCTTAAACATGTTGTGTGTGTCTTTAATTATAGTGGCTAAATTTAAAAAAGTACTTGGGATCATAGCAACTGCGTCCCGGTTCTTGACATTGTCAGGTCCAAACGATAGACCAAATCTTCTGGCCAAGTCTTTTAAGCTGCCGAACTCTTCCGAGTTTGGATCTACATATTGACTTGCTGACAGAGCCTTGAAAATAGGTAAACTTTTAGAAGTGAAGAATTCGGCGGAGCTCTCCTCATAAATATAATTTCAGCAATAAAATTCACCTCAATTCTTCATAGGAAGTTATCAGAGCCAAAATGGCGGCTTTAGCTGCTGAAACTTTGTCCAATTCTTTGCATTTTTGGAGCAAATGCTTGAGGATGTCACCAAAGTCATTGTAGAACTGAAAAGCAAAGGCATATTGAAACTTGGAAAGCCAAAATTTTCAAAATGTTTGTTTGTAGGACCGTAGTCAAGTAGTCCCCCGAAAATCAAAGCTAGTAGCAGAATTCAGAGGTCTAAAAAGTCAGGAAACCAATGTCAGAAATCGACTCCAGCCCTCGTATAAACCGATTTTTGTAAATTCTGTAAACTTACCTACCGACACGGCATTTACCTACTTACTAGGTGGTTTAACCAGTTTCAACAACTGTCAAAACTTATTAGTGCTACGAAAAAGCTTTTTGTGGCACAACCACTTTTTCGTACATTTAAGCTTTTCGTAAACTAAATCGACTTAAACCCAACTTATTGACCTACACTTAGTGACATCCCCACCTCACATGCAAAACGAATTTGATGCTGTGGGGGGGGGGGATATACTCACTCATATCACTCACTCAACGAACGTTTTTTACCTCCCGCCATATGCACATACCTTGGTATAGTGTCTGAGCACCAGAGAGGCATCGATCACAGGCAACACACCGTGGATTATAAGCTTGCAGTACTGGCCAAGCAGATTCCTCCTTTGTACATTAACTGGATCTGGGTGTGTTGGTCCATGTTTTGGACTGGAAAAAAATTCTTGGATTATTTAGTTGTCTAGTGATATATTTTACCAATTTGACTTACAACTTTCCTCTTCCTGGGATACAAAGCAGTTATCCACCACAAATGAAATGATCCTGTGAGTAGACTCAGCATCCAGTTTGACTTGAAGGACTGTAAAGCTCATGTTCAGGAAAATCAGCCGCCAACTTGCTGTTGAACATGATCAGAGCATCGCAAGGCACAAGTAGGCCTGCAATTTTACGGTATATGCTCGTTTTGTGAGTAGCACAGTTTTGGCATTTTTCGGCGGAGAATCGGAAAAGTCGCAGAATCAGACAGCGCATCCCGAAATCAAGAGGGTCAAGAACGCACACTCCTCAAAATTTTAAGTACCAAAAACTGGTTAACAACATAATGGCACTGTTGGCATATACAGTATTTTATTAAATTATAATGTTGCACCACAGCCCAGCTAAAAGCTTTTTAAGCGTGAAACAGGCTAGCTGAGCACGAATTTTGCGACCTATCGAGCTAAGAACCCTGCAAGTTTCTAGGGTGCGCCAAACTTGATTCAATAGCAAATGTTGATCTATCTTGAAAATACATGGTCCTCCCACAATTTTGGAACACATCTGAAAATTTATATTTTAAAAAACCGCATTTTGGCAAACGGCATTTTTAGGCGTGCGGTTGCTTGCAGATGAATTTTACGTCGATTTGGATGCATTCAAATTCAATGGTGTTTTTCATACTCAAGCAAGCTTTATTTATTTCTGCTGGCTTGTTGTTTGTTAGTGAAGTTACGGTCGGTCTATTTTCGACCCTGGTTTTAGGCAATCTAGTCAGGCTACAGTCTACTCTCGTTAAACTGGCACTCCAATAAACTGGCACCCTCGATAAACTGGCACTTTGAAAAAGCCCTATTTGGCTGGCCGACAGAGAAATTAGGCAAAGTAACATCCCACTAAACTGGCACCCCCGATAAACTGGCACCCCGATAAACTGGCACCCCAGGCTGGTCCCCAGGGGTGCCAGTTTATCGAGAGTAGACTGTATATGTATCATAAAAGCTTGACATTTTAATTTTAGTTGAAAGCTTGATTTGCTCTTGAAAGTATTCCGTTCAAAAAGTAGCAAGATGTTGATGCCAAAAGCTGACCGAAAGAAGATCTACGAGCATTTGTTCGAGGACGGCGTCTGCATCGCTAAGCAGGACTACAATCTGAAGTCGCATCCCGAAATCAAGGGCGTCAAGAACCTCTATGTCATCAAAGCTTTGAAGGTTGGGTTTTCACTTTTTGGTTTGTCAGTTTTACGCTGTAAACATCGGGAATATTTACCAAACCTTGTACGACCATCATTTGATCAAGGCATGACTGTTACCGAACATAGAAGACTTGTAATATAAGCGTGGAAGTGTGTGCCCAAGACTTCTGGTTTATTTGCAAGCAACATTTCAACACATATTTCATTCCAATATGCACTTTCTATTGTCTACGTCTGTTCTATCATTTCCTTGTTTACAGAGTCTGGTATCGCGTGGTCTAGTCAAGGAGCAATTCGCATGGCGCCATTACTACTTTTTCTTGAATGCTGACGGTATTGCCTATCTTCGTGAACAGCTCGGCCTTCCTGAAGATGTCTTTCCAGCTACGCACAGAGTTAAGGTTGAGCAGTCGAAGTCAGGCATGCCGGAAAGGGAGGTCGTGGTAAGTTATTTTTTGTGTACAGCGAACAAATTAATTACACCGCTTATTAGGTTATGGAAGATCGGAGTCTGATCGCGCTGGCTATCGTCAAACCGACAAGGTGGCTGAGCTGGGCCGGGTGCTGTCCCTGTGACTGGACATCGTGGTGGCTTTGGACGCGGCGGTGGAGAGAATGCTTCCCAGCAAGAAGAGCAAGTGCCGCAGTGATGTCCAATTCTTGAGAAAAAGTATTCTGCTGGAACTCTTACGTGCGTCCTTGTTTTTGTCGTTGAGAATAAATTATGTTGAAATCAATTCTTGTTTGACACTTCTGATCGAGAAATTTTCTTGTCATTCTGGGTGCATATTCGTTTCGCTAGTCTTTTTCAGGGATGGCGATTTAGCTGATTAGACACACGTCAAACGTTTTGTATTAACAAAAGTTAGAGACGGCGCTTCAGCTTTTTAGTTGCTCAGTGCCTTATTATTTTATCGCATTGTAAGTTCGTGATGTCTGTTATGCAACATTTTGCAGCTTTTAATGTCACAGTTTTTTCTTCTGGTATGACAGCGTCAAAAGAGGATACTTCATACAGAATGTGTTTTTCTCTGTTATAGCAAGAACCGCGGAACTCTTCTGTGTGACTGTAAAACCATTTTGCAAAGTATGTATTCTACAATAATTATGTAGTGTGGGTTTCACAAAAATTATAATCTTATAAGATTTTTTGGAAGTCGCTGATACAATATATCCCATCCTTTGTTGAAAGCTTTTCCATCTTTTCAGATCAAAAACCAATTTTTAAACATTAAATCGTGTAAGTATTATTAAATATTACATTTTCCACTCCAGCAGCACCATCTCCCAGAATTACTTGAGTGCACATGAGAAATTGATCTCTTCTTTTTTTCAGCTTCCTGATTCCCTCCTTAATACGTTTTTATTGTCATTATCAGTCTAGAAACTCAGCATTTATCAGCCTACTTCATTGAAGTCCTGATGTAAAGCCACGTGCTTCAGCTCCCAAACCAGGTTTTGGTATAACAAAAGCACCCCTTTTTCAGCTAGATCTGCCGACTGGAACTTGTGGGAATTGTTGAGCAGGTTCAGAGTCATGTCCCAGATATCCCATTTTCGAATGTCAATGGCGCTAAATTGATTAGAATTTTTAAGTAGGGATCATTTGAAAGATGGTGGGGTGAAATAGTTCTACACACATGGAATGGTAGGCCAAAGGTGAGGCCCCTAAACGGGGTGCACTACGTTTCACCGTCCTATTTTCACCGTCCCTATTTTCACCGTTCACTATTTTCACCGTCACTGTTCTCACCGTCACTATTTTCACCGTCACCTATTTTCACCGTCACTATTTTCACCGTTCACTAAATTCATCGTCAGCACTTCAGGACCGCTTTTTAGATCTAAATTTTTCTAAAATTTTAACAGTCTTGGTACCAAATTGTAGCCCTGAATGTCACCTACATTTTGGTACTACAAATTCTGCAAAAATAAAAAAAATTTAGAACTAAACTTTAGAAGGCGTTCAATCTCACACTTTTTATCACGGTAGAACGCAGGGTGAGCGTCTTTTATAGTTTAGAACTAAAATGTTTCGTTTTTTTAGAAATTGATATACCAAAATGTAGCTGACATTCAGGGCTACAATTTGGTGCCAAAACTTTTAAAAATTTCGAAAAATTCAGACCTAAAAAGCGGTCCTAAAATGCTGACGGTGAATTTAGTGAACGGTGAAAATAGTGACGGTGAAAATAGGTGACGGTGAAAATAGTGACGGTGGAATTAGTGACGGTGAAAATAGTGAACGGTGAAAATAGGGACGGTGAAACGTAGTGCACCCCCTAAACGAGCCCTCTAAAATACTGAAACTTACGCGAAAAGGGCAGTCATTTTGCGGTAGCTAGCCAGTAAAGAAGCTTCGTCCTCCTCGTCCAGCCTGTCCTCTTCCTCCTCTACAAAACGCTGCATGCCTTGTCGTAACTGGAGAGCAACTCCATCCACAAGCCTGAGTCTAGCAGGTTCGGTTTGCTGAGCTACGGCTACATTAGTGGCGAAGTGCTGAATTATTTTGGCGACGTTCCTGAGAATCTCGTCATCTGCATGCTGTTCCACAATCCTGTCTAGCATTAGCATCATTTCTTCCAGGTGCTGAAATAAATAGGACATGAAACAATATTGAGATCAAAATTAAGGGAAGTTGAAAAATACCAATCCCAGACGAGCATTTGGATACATCTCCATTTGGAAGAACACAGGAATGGAAGTTAGGTTGGAGATTTTGGCTTGGTCAGCAATGAACTGCAAAATAATAATAATGTGATTTGCGGTGAAACATCAACGTCACAATTGAAAATCATGTCAAATTTAGGGTAAAAATTTGATCAATTTAAACAGGGTCGAATTTTTTGGATTTTGTATTTTTTTGTAAATTATTTTGAGAAAAAAGTAACTTATTTGATTAAATAGGTAGAGCTATAGTCGGGTACCTTTTTTCGGAAAAACAAACTCGAAAACCGTGAAATTTTCAGGCTTCAAGTCTGGATCAGGGTATCCGACTCAAAAATTTCAGGTACTTGACAATCCTAAACACATTGCTTATAAATTCAGATTTCACATTTTTCATTTAGCTAGTTCTACTTTGGATATTTAACAAACTGTTAGGTAAGTGAAATAACTGTTTTAAGCAAAAATGTCAAAGATTTACCCTAGCTAACAATTTAGGTGGAGCAGGTATGAAGACTTCCGAGATTCTGGCCCTCTCTTCCACAAGGTATCGGGCATCTTTGGTTGAGGCCACAGGTCCTCTTTTAGGGTTTGTCCGGCCGATGGGATTTTCTCCGGTGGCTGCTTGCTTGACTGCACAACACATGATCTCAATCAGCTCTGTGTCATAGCGATCGGCTAAAGCATCAAGGTACATCTCTTCCATTAAACTCTGACTTACAGTCATCATTTAGTAGCATATCCACCATGGTCGGCCAGTCTTTCAGCATCGGGTTGATGTCAATCAAAGCATCCACCAAAAAGGCTGCATGGTTGTGCACCTCACCCTCAATAAAAAAGGTGACCAGATCGAAGAGCAATTGCCGACTCTCTTGCACGTTCAGGTGGGCGACTTGAGGATCGTACTGAGAGTTGGCCTGGGTGAATACCTTGGTGTTCAGAAACTCGCCGGCGGCTAGAGCTAGCGCACGATTGGTACAATAGACAATCTCGTACATTGGCACGCAGTCTTTGAGTTCCAACAGGTTGGGAAAAGCCCTGAAAATTAAGTGATATAGGGATGAATTCTTACGGTTTGTAGTAATCAAGGATGAGAATTTGAGAAGCTGCCCGTTTTAATACGTTTTTTGGTCAAGCCCGGGTGTTAATGAGGTGACTGGTGACTGCAAATTAGTTATGGCGGCTGTTTGTGGTCACAATTAGTAGCAAGTGGCCACAGTCAATGGCCACATGGCTCGCCGATCGCCACAGCTAATGTTTGATTTTAATGGAATTTTCACCGAGGTGACTACCCATTGGGTGTTGCTATGACTGAATCACTAAATTACCGCAGACAGTATGCTCATTATGACCCGGCCTTGCGCAGATAAGCGAAAATATCTTAAAGGGCCATTGCCACCTGTTTTGATTTGTCCCCCGCCAATTCAAATTTTTCGCCTAATCATTGAACTTCTGTACAGATTTTTCAACTTGGTTTTTAACAAAACAAGGCCTAGAATTTAATTTTAGGTATAGTTTTGTTAGAAACCAAGTTAAAAAAACGTACAGAAGTTCAATGATTAGGAAAAAAATTTGAATTGGCGGGGGACAACCGTTGTCGGGACGGTAATGGCCCTTTAAGGGTCCGAATTTTCAAACAAAATTTTGAAAAATCAGCTTATCAGGGGACCTTCAAAAGTGTTATTTTTCAAAAACCTCAGGGAAAGATTATTTTTGCAGATTCCTGTAGAGCTCCCCGAAGTTATATAACGAAGTGCTGCCTCTTTTTTCAAAAGCCCGTTACGGCCATCTGCCGGAACCTTTGCCCAAATTTGCGAAAAAATCTCTTACTGAGGTCTTTGAAAAATAATACTTCTGAAGGTTCCCTGCTTAGTTGCTGAGATATGAACAAAGCCAACCATGATGTCGGTTATTATCTGACTCTTGCTTGATAACTAAGATACTTTTAAAAATTATTACGTAACTTTGGTTCTTGGAGTGCTTTTGGCCATTAGAATTATTTCATGGAACAATATTTTCGAAAAATGTACTAGGATCCCACTTTTGTCTTATTTATAGAACAGGGTTGCCAAATCTGATATCGCTAGCTCAGAATAACCTTTTTTGTTTTCAAAATTCTGATCCCCGACTTTACTAACGGTTTGTTTTGCAGTCCTTACCTGTATATAAAAGTCATTAGCTGACAAGACTTAATAGCCACTTCAGTGTCACTGTCCATAACCATGCTGACCAGACGGTCCTTGAACTTGTTGGTGAATAGTTCTAACTTGTTGATGAGATCATGGTGGCCGTACAGGGTCAGCAGTGAGGTGATGCATTTGAGGCGCACATCAGCAAACTAAATTTTTTATTAATAAAAATTATCGATTTTAGTCTCCAGCTAAATACTTAGGCATGTTTATTGTTAAAAAGTGTGTGACTAAGAATGTCCGATATTTGAGAGGCATAATCATCAATTACTAACATCGTTTTTGCCAGCTAATAACAAGTCCAGCCTCTCACTAGTGCCCATTTGCCGGAGCTTCGCTTTTTCGGTCTCCACTTGGATGGCGTTCTTTTCTTTGAGTCTCACCAAGTCGACGACCACCTCTACGATGGCTGAGGAAAACTTCATGGCTGAAATTTGAATAGTTTCAGTCTATTCTCGAATGCTTCGTGAAACACGGTATTGTCAACCCAATGAGAAATTTTGGTCTTTCATTGTGAATGATCTCGATTTGATTTTGTAAGTTCTTATTCCCGAAGAAAAAAAATAAATATCAAATTCGTAAAATGGTAGATGTAGGGTTGTCGAGCCGAAGGCTCGAAATCGAACTTCGTCTCGAAAGTTCGATTTTTTTCGAACTTCGACGCGAGCCGAAGGCTCTAAACTTTCGAGCTGCTTCGAGCCGAAGGCTCGAAAATTCGAAGGCTCGACAACCCTAGTTAGATGCAACCTCTATATAAAACGAAGACAATACATAAATTGCTTAAAAGTAAATGTGGCAAAAGGCCGTTGGTAGGTTTTTTGGACATTTTTTCATATTCGCACCTATTTTCTGTTTTTTCCCGGTAATTTTGATTTTGTTCTTTCATTAAAGGGCCATTGCCGTCCCCGACAACGGTTGTCCCCGCCAATTCAAATTTTTTTCTTTATCGTTGGATTTACGTACGAGATCAAAAGTTGTAATTTTTAAAGCTAATATATCGGCGCGTAATATTATAAACATTTAGCATATTTTCGAACAGCTTCGCAACACGACCCGTCAAAACTTGAATTTCATAGCACTAGAGAACTTTCGTGCCAAGACCAATTTCCAAAAAATAATTGATTTCATTTTTTTTCTTTTCTGGACCCGTAGCAAATATCGATTTAGCAATTAGAATTTAGAGTTTAGCATGATAAAGTCTAAACTCTAAATTGGCGGAAAATTAGTGGTAGCAAATATCGCTGTCTAAATTCCACTTTAAAAGTAGTGTCTAAATATTTAGAGTTTGGTAGCAAATATAATTAGACTCTAAAAAGTAGACTCTACTTTTTTTAGACCTCTACTTTTCGCAGCAAATATCGAGTCTAAATTCCACTTTCGGTAGCAAATATACGCACTAAACTCTAAATTTTTACAGTAAAAAAGTGGGGCGGTAGGGGGCTGTCTAAATTTATTTAGACTCAACTTCTTGGCTGTTTTCGGTCTATTTTTTACCTTGTTGACCTACTTTTTGATATTTATGTTCCTATACCAACTTTCATCGCTCTTTCTTGTCATATTTGTTTTCCCGTTGCTCGCGTATTTTTTCGACGAAAAAACGATTTAGAAAAATAACCATTTATGAGCCAGCGATCAATTTCCAACTGTGTGAAGTGTTTCTGTGCGACTCTGGCTTTGAAGGCAAACTAATACATCTATATGCCCGCAACTCAAGCGGTTTGTTCTTTTTTCTACTCTTTTGGCATTGTTAACTTTATTTTACAGGAGATTGCCAAGGAGCAGCGGATGTTCTACGGAATTGCTGGATTTCCGTACGTGGTGGGGCTTATCGATGGAACGCACATCCACATCCAAGCACCGAATCAGGAGGTTGAGAGGGACTACGTTAACAGAAAGAATAGGCATGCAATCAATGTTCAGGTGCTTTTCGATTTATTCTTTGACCTTCAACCCATACTCCTGGTCCCTTTTAGGTGGTCGTCAACTCAGAGGGACAGTTCACAAACGTGGTCGCGAAGCATCCTGGTTGCGCACATGATTCTCATATTCTTCGCTCGAGCCTTCTGTGGATGCTTCCAGAATAATGTAATCGGTGGTTCGCTCTTGGGTGATTCAGGCTATCCGTGTAAGAAATGGCTCATGACTCCTTTCCTCAGACCGTCAACTGCAAGTGAGATGAAATCGATAATATTAAATGTTTACAAATTCATCACGTTAATGATCATCTTTCATATATAACAAGGCGCACAAGAGAACTAGGGTCTGTGTGGCGCAGAGGATTGGGCAGTGGAAGCGTCGTTTCGCGATTCTTCACAGTGAAGTTCGTCTCAGTCTAGAGCATTTGGCTGATGTGGTCCTCTCAACATGCGTGTTGCACAACCTGGCCGTGGAGCTGCGTATGCCTGAGCCTGAAGAGGAGGAGGAATACGAAGATGAGCAGCCGGATCTGGAACTCTACCAAGGACGTCAAATTACTGGGGTTCAAGAGAGAAATCGAATTGTGCGTGAATATTTTTGATGTAGTTAGATTGAATAAAACGAGGCCAGAGGAAGAGTGGAATGGTGATTGAAAGGCAGGAATTGTTTCGACGTTTAGACTAGATATTTATAGAAGAGATGTTTTTGGTGAACATGAACTTGTTGATTGGTGATTTAAAATAACAAAGAGGAAGAAACATTAGATCGCGATATTTTCTACGACTAAATATTTAGAGTTTAGCATCCCATTTGCTAAAGGCTAAAGTCTAATTCGATATTTGCTCCGAGTAAATATTTAGAGTTTGGCCAGCTAAATTCTACTTCTTTATTTGCTACCGAGAAAGTAGCGTCTAAATATTTAGAGTTTAGATTTCTATATTTGCTACCGATTTGCCACTTTTATTTAGTGACTAAATATTTAGACACTAAATCGATATTTGCTACGGGTCCTGGTCGGAAATTTCTCTTATCGCTGTAACTATTGTAGCATTTGGTCTCAAAAAATTTGATGCATTCTCAGTTTTCGAATGATACCTATGTTTATTTCAAATTTTCTATGTTTAAATGAAAGAATTTTAACAATAACCTGAATTTTAACCTGAAGCACCTTGTGCAAACCAACTTCTCCAAGTCCCCTCTCCGTCTCGTCACACGCCTTAGGATCAATTACACCCAGGGTGGCCAGAGCTTCCCACTTACGGATGATGGACAGCCGCAAGCCATGCTTACGCTAAGCCATAATATAGAAGAAGTACCGCAATGGTGGTCCAGCCAGAAAATGCACACTTTTGCAGGATTATTGCCGTACTTGCGGACTTGCTATACAAGAGCTCAACAGACATGCTTATCCCTTTCCCCATCTTATTTTTTATATGAAAAAGAAGATAAAGGTAAGGAATCACCGGGCAGGTGTTTGCATACCGTATTATCTCTAATAAGCCCCACCCCTCGTTCAAAATCGTGTTTTTGTCATTGTGTTTTTGACCTATTTTTTAGAGACTTCTTCCAAGCAAGTTACCACTCATTTTGTAGCTAGTGAGATGAGCTACAAAATGAGTGGTAACTTGCCTGGAAGAATTCTCTAAAAAATAGGTCAAAAACACAATGCCACAAACACGATTTTGAACGAGCGGGGTGGGGTCTTATTAGAGATAATACGTGAAAGTCCATATACAAGCAGACTGAACCCGGGTCTTGAAAAAGCAATATCCGAAAATTTCCTGTTTCTTAGTAAGTTTTACGAATTTTTGAATTAAAAAAAATTTACTACGCGATATTCCCACAATAAAACGTATCTTATTCAGGCATGTGCAAATCATTTTAACAAGATTGTTTGAAATTATGGCGGTTGGTATCCCAAAATTTTCGGCGTATTATAATTAGTTTTTTCGATCTGTTTGATTAAGGGCATCCATTGACCTGACGTACAGTTGGCAAAAAAGCCAGTTAACTGCGGCTAACAACTGTACACCAGACATTTTGATGCATACTTGGTCAAGACCGTTCCGCGACTGGCCATCTACAGCAACGCTCAGGACGCCCCCACTCGCTATCACAATAAAAGGCTCCACAATTATTAGCAAACCGAAAAATTTGTAAAACCTCAAACTTTTCATAGTATGTAACTTAGAATTTAAGGCACGGCTGGCCGAATAAAATCTATCACTAACACAAACAGGTACTGGAACACAACAATTTATATGGAACACTACATCTTCTAACAAGTGTCACACACATAACAGCAATTTACTGGAAGAGAGGCTCTGGAAACTCGAAGACCACTTCTTTGCCCGTCAAACGCTTGTAAACATACGAGAAAGTGTCCACTTTGTGCTCCACATTTGTCTGCTGCGACTTGTCCAGATGCACCTTGAAGAGCTGCTTGCCATCTAGCTTGTAACGAGTGCGACGCCCAACCACCTCAGCCGGAAAGACCATGTCAGAAAGAATTGCATCGTGCACGGCAGTCAGGGTACGGCTTCGAGGGCGCTTCTGCTTTATCGGCTTTCGGTTCTTTCCACGCATCGGTTTCTCAAGGATTCGACGCTGAATCAAATTGATGCTAACATATGAAAAGATAACAAAAAATCACCCAACCTTGGCAACAATCAAAATGTGTGTGCCACTGAACTTCTTTTCCAATTCGCGAACCAGCTTTGGGTGTATCTTCTGGAAGTCTCGGAGCTGAGGAACTGGAACGTAGATCACAATGCACTTTTTATCACCGAAAGCGTAGTCCTGAAAAGACAATGGTTATGAATAAAGTCAGATGCAGTCAGTGACAGTACCTGAGCTCCAACAGCATAGAGCTCGCTCAACTGACCCTTCATGTCGCCCGCAGTGGAAGAAAGCTCCGCCAAAGCATTGCCGATTGTACTTTCTAGCTCAGTAGCGCTGCCTCCATCGCTTTTGACCAACTTTCCAACTGCGATCACCATTTTGCAGAAGCGAGCAAGAATAACTAAACAATCATCAAACGTTAATAACCTGATCGTTTTACAAAGTCGAGAGGAAAGAAATTGCGCTCTGGCAAGTGGCTAGGAAGTTTCCAAATCACAATATATGCACAACGTAGCTTCCCAATGAAGAAAAAAATTGAGACAATAATAATTCAGTAATGCATGTAAAGGAAAAAATGAAAGCTAATAATTCCAGCAGCGCAACAGAAAGTTAGAAATGTGACGGGATTGATGCATTTAAGCAATTAAAACTTTTCTATAGTGCGGTAGTTCAAAATCAAAATTCTTTTTGCTAATTCAGGCAAAACATTAGGTGCAGGGGGGTGGCAGCGTATGTGAAGGCGGTCTCAAATATGTGCCCTAAACTGCAAAAATTGTTCTCGATTCTTGCATTGTATAAAGCTAGACTTTTTGCAAAAATCAATCTCCACTCGTTTACCTAAAAATTTGGGTTTAGAAGGTCATTTAAAAAACTTTCAAAAATATCGTGCACATCACTAATTGGAATTGTAATTTCAAATGGTTGTGGGTATATATATCCCCCGCATATATCCCCCAACATATATCCCTCTGACATATATCCCCCAACATATATCCCCCCGCAGATATCCCCCCAGCTTATAATGTTAGAGCTTGGTTAGAGATGCGCGCACTCACTTACCTTAAACATAATTCCGAGCAAGACCCTTGATCAAAAATGCATTTAGAGGATCTTTTTGCCCAGCTCCAGTGACCAAAACATGGTAAAACAGGCAAAAAGTCGAAATTTCAAAATGCCTAAAAATAAATTTTTATTAACCAGAACCTAAAAATAATTACTTTTTGAGCTCCTGAGTATTTTGGGGAGCACATTTGAGCCCGTTGTAACATGCGCTGGCCTTTTAAACTGTTTCGTTAGGTCATTACGCAATTTTGTATGCTGGGGGTTATCTACGGGGGGATATATGTTGGGGATATATGCTGGGGGATATATGCTGGGGGGATATATGCTGGGGGGATATATGTTGGGGGGATATATGCTGGGGGATATATGCTGGGGGGATATATGCGGGGGATATATACTCACAACCTTTCAAATATGTGTGTTCCAAATTTAGTGATAAATAGTGAATAAAGGTTTTAGAAATGAAAATTATTATCCGGCCTCGGGTCCGGGCCATCATGGAATGAACAATTTAAGGACGATTTCACGAGCCAGCGGAACACGACGAGCGACAGGACGCGGAGCTGGCGTAGGAGAGTCATCTGGGCCGCCAGACCATCGAGTACAAAAAGGCTGCTCAAGACCTTGACAACGAATTTGAAGACCTATTCTAGGCTAACTCAGAAGAAAATTTTAAAAAATAGTATTTGTGGCCGGCTAAACTACACTATTTGGGGTAGCCCAAAAATGCATTTTTTCAAGGTCTAAGTATTTAAAATGTCCTGAAATCGATAGAAACGGTTATGGGTATATATTCCGCCGCATATATTCCCCCAACTAGTGATGATGACGGGACGGGATCCCGTCGGGATCCCGATCCCGCCCGACCCGATTTTGGTCTAAAATCCCGTCCCGAAATCCCGCCCGATCAGTTCCCAGAATCCCGATCACGATCCCGAAATTCGTTGAATCCCGAGCTTCAATTTTGTTCTAATTTAGAACTTCTAAAGAACACCACTTTTGCTCTAAAAAACCATCAATTTTTCACTTTTTTCTATTTTTTTTTGTTTTGTTCGTAAAAATCTGAATTTTTCTATTTAAATTTTTTTATTATCGATGATTTTTTCAAAGGGGAGAAAAGGCCACCAATTATATTACAGTCAAACCTCGGTTATCCGGCACTCTAGTTATCCGGCACCCTCGGTCATCCGGCACCCTCGGTCATCCGGCACCCTGAGCCCGAATTGGTTGGCCGGCAGAGAAACAAAGGAAAAATTACCTCCAGTTATCCGGCACCTCACTTATCCGGCACCCCCAAGTCATTTCTCACAATATAATTTAACCTCGATTAACTGGCAGTCTCCATGATCTCAAGAATTTACTAATAATTGTTCATTTTTTCGCTCATTTTTTGTCAATCTTCTGATGGTGGTAAGCGACCCCTTAGGGTAAGCGGTCATTTTTAGCTATTTTTGACTAAATTTCAGCCTTTTTTAAGACATGGCATACAAAATATGGTAAAAAATAATGTCATAAGAAATCATAGTTTTTTAACAGATTTTCACTTTCTGGCGCCTACCGCATATACAGGGTGAGTCAAGAACTTTGCAATTTTTTTTCCCTAACTTTTTTTCTAGACTGAATTTCGAAAATCTGTAAACACAGATCGACTAAGAATCAAAAAGCAATTTTTTTAGTAATTAATGTGAAAAACACGATTTTTGCTTGATCCCCCCTGTGGTTCGGGCCTTGCTCATCTAGAGGCCATCCCTAGACCAGGACCAAAACCACAGAGAGGACCAAGCTAGTGAGATCTAGCAAGTCTACATTCCAAATTCCCGCAGTTTTTATAAAATTGTGTGGTTTATTGAGCAATTGCTCATCAACGAACGTTTTTTACCTGAATATATGAAAACCTCGATTAACCAGCACCTTAGTCTCAAAAAGGATAAGAACCCTGAGTTATCCGGCACTCCAGTTATCCGGAACTCCAGTTATCCGGCACCATGAGGCCGGTCCCCAGGCGTGCCGGATATCCGAGTTTTGACTGTAAACGAAACAATTGTTTTTGATTACTTATTCACCGCAGGATACTTATCTAAAATTAGTATGTCAAAAAATTTCTTTTTGAATTGAACTGGTACCCGCCTTTTAAAATATTCCCATCGAACGTGAGCAGACCCCTTTAATCTTTTTTTCATTGAAAGCTCAGAAAAAATAAATAAAACAGGTCAAAAAAAATAGATAAAAGCTAATTAGCAAGATTAGACAGTACTTTTAAATATATATCTGTTTACATTAGACATATTTGGTGTTTAAAATAGCCAAAAGTTTCAAAATATAGCAAAAATATGTGAATTTTTCCTGTTCTTCTCTCTATTTTAAAAATCCCGAAATTTGTTCGGGATCCCGACGGGATCCCGAATTTTATTTTCCAAAATCCCGATCCCGAAATATTTTTGGCCGAAAATCCCGTCCCGAAATCCCGCCCGAACCGGTTTCATCATCACTACCCCAACATGTATTCCGCCAACATATGTTCCGCCAGCATATATTCCGCCACATATATTCCGCCAACATATATTCCGCCACATTCTTTTCGCAGCAATTTGAATTAGCGCAACCCAATAAAAAAATTGCTGGCACGCCAAAGACTGGGCCATTTCAAACTGGGCCAATTCGAATTGGGCCAAAATCAAATCGGGCCAAATTCAAATTGGACCAATTCAAGTTAGGCAAAGATTTTAAGTCTAACAGTAGGAGTAACTCTAAAATAGGCGTTTATTCACCCAAATGACTTGAAAAGTCAAACTCTTGTCTTTTTTTAATTAAAATTATGGTATAAAAGGTATGCATCCAGGCGGATTCGAACCAACAACCTCTACATCACCCCTTAAAATTGCTCAGAACTGCAGAGTGACCAGATTGACCAGAGTAACCAGAGTGACCAGAGTGACCAGAGTGACCAGATTGACCTAACCAAACCAAGTGGTCGTCCACTTGGATCAAAAAAATCAAGTTTTCGGGTTCCAAAACAATTTTCTGTACTAATTCGAGCAATCTGAAGATGGTTTGACAGTGGTGAACTCACGTTTTATCATTAAATTTTCGAGTTATTCTGAATTCTCGATTTTGATAAATCAATCGTTAGCAATAACTCAAAAATTTCTTCAAACGTGATTTTAAAAAAGATGGAAAGAATTTTATTTAAAAAATAATGGCAGAATTTAAGGGGGCCGAAAAATTGGATCGCTCTGTATTGTCCTTTCAAAAATCACACTTTTGTCAAAAAATTTCTATTTTGTCGACTGTGTCGACCAAGCATTTAGATACAAAGCGTATCAGTGGACGGATATCTCCTTGGTCAGCCAATCGTAATACCTCCAAATATCCATGCTTGTTTTGAGAAGGGATAATGACCGGTGGGTAGTCACACTTCATCAAAACCCAATTCATCAGCAGTCTGGCACACCGACCATTCCCATCGTGAAATGGATGCAGCACTACCTAAATTTTGGTGGTCAAAACAATTATTTGAATATCAAGCATACCAAAAGTAGTGAGCCATAGTTGGCAGTGAAATCCCGTCAATGAGCAGGACTTGAAGTTGTTGGTGAAGCCAGGTCAGAAATGTGCTGATTTTAGTGTGGAAGTAGCTGGCAGACAAAAAATTATCTTGATCTCGGTACTTGCCAGCATTGTCCACATCAACAGTTTCCAGAATTAATTGGTGCAAGGTGAGAATAACCTATAGTAATGCGATTTCTGAATAAATTTGAATTTGTTCTGCGGAACTGCTGCGGATAATAATTCGGACTTTTCAGAGAACCATCTAGTGAGGTACGGTATTTTTTTCACTATCAGAACGGCAGGCCACTACATTGTTTTGACTGCAGGTTGTTTTAGCCGTAGACAATAGTTTAAAATTCGCCGGCCTGCCACACTTTTGAATATTGGACCGGCTAGCAGGATTTCGGACCCGGTCCAATCTCTTTAAAGCAAGGCCGGCTCGTTCACATGTCTGAGCTTGCAGGCTAGCTTTGTGTTAATGAAGTGTTCATTTTTCGATACTATCATTTTTTGAAAAACTTGGTTTAGAAAAACCAGCGTTAGACACCCAAAATTATTTGGGCGATAGAGCTCAGTTTTCCCACCTTTTAGTTTTTCGGTCAGTGAAAACTGGTCAAACCTAGCCACTTTGGTAGATACGAGTCGCCGTCCGGTTTTCTTGACCAAAAAACCTAGACCCTAAGCTACTGTGACGAAATCTGACGTCTCAAACATAATGAGTAGCCTGTTTGCGGATGCTAAATAAAAGTCGTCACTCGTAAATGGCCATAGCCATAGGTTCAAAATTTAATTTTTGAAACTAAGGCCTCAAACATAATGAGGAGTCTATTTACGGATGCTAAACCAGACTTTACACTTGTAAATGGCCATAACTTTTTTCTAATTAAAAAAAATCTGTCATTGCCATCTTGTAGCTAAGATTCAGAGCTACCTGATGAGCTATTGATAAAGTAGATACTGTTCAAAAAAAGTTGGAATAAAAAAGAAAGAATCCTCCCAGGAATCCTCACTCGAATTTGAGTCCGAATTCTTAGGAGGGTTCTTTCTGTTTTATTCTACTCTATCAATAGTGTGAAGTGTGTGTGTGAATTCTGAGTGTGAATTCTAAGTCAGAATTCTAAGTGTGAATTCTGGTATAGCATCCGTTAACTAATTTCTCATTGTGTTTGAGGCCTTATTTTCGAAAATTAAATTTTGATGCTATTTGTTGCAAATTTGTGATGGGCAAAATTTTTTTGCCGCTAATTCGCGCCTTTTTGGAAATCATTGCCGAAGAGGCTCAAATTAGCGGCAAAAAAAGCTTTACCAATTTGTTATTTAAAATTAATTTTTACCCAAATTCGATTACCTCAACTGAAATTTTTGCATTTTGCAACTGCTCAAATAGGTAAATGTGGGCATTATATGTTCCGATTATCTCCCGGTGATCATGGCTCTCATATAAAGGTAGGGTTTCTAAAAGTAAAAAACTGGATGTTCAGATTACATCATCATTCAATTTTTTATGAATCACCTGGATTAGCTTTTATATCTTCTAGAGTCTCAACAACTTGTTGCAAACTGAGTTGATTTCCTTCCAAAGCACAGGTATTGTAGACATGCTCAGCTATATGTTTGGGATAAGTGTTTCCAATGCTTTTAATGTAATTGAAGACATTGTCAAATTGGCTGATTGAGGCTTGGAAATGATGAATTCTGCTCTGCACTTTCTCCATCAAACAATTGTCTAGAGCGTCTATTTGAGGCAGGAGTTGGTCATGGTGTCTAAAAATCGAGCCAATAGGTAAATGTGGGCATTATACAAAATTTGTTTTCTCTTCTCTGTTGCTGCTGTCATCCTTCGCTTTGGCATAAGGTATCTTCTCTGTTTTTGTTCCTTTTTTTCAGACCTCTGTTTGAAATTACATCATCATTCAATTTTAGTCTATTCATTGATTTCGTGATTTTGTTCAAAAAACCATAATTCATAGTCAATACTTTTTTTTGAGAAATTCGGAATTTTGTCAAAAAGGTCAATATTTTTTTATTTATTCGTCTGGTCCAAAATTTTCAAGTCCAAATATCTTATATATTTTTTCTCGTGTAACTTTACGTGATCTCAAAAATGCATAAGAACCTGATAGCTTCCCTGTGCTCAGGATCATTAAACAGTGCTCGGCGATAAAAAGTGTAGGCAACTTCTAAATCCCCGTCTCCTACTTCAGCCAAAATTCCAAATTCCAGCAAGATCTCGGGATTATTTACATCAGCAAGGCGGTAAGCTGCCTCGAAAAAATTATTTTATACAAGATGCTATTCTGTTTTGATATTTTAGTATAAATTTACTTTTAAATTTTCCCGGGCTGTTCCAAAGTCTCGCTTGTTGCGGGATTCACGAGATTTTTGCAGTAAATGAGCAATTTGATTGTGGTTTTCGAGTTCAGTTGAGGAGTCATATCTGGGCTGAAGCTCTTCTAAACTTTTGACACATGAAAATTATGTTATAATTTTTTCACTATTTTGGCCATTATTCGGAATTTTCGCTGTTTTTTGCAACTGTCAAACTCTTTAGCAGCTTCAAACCATTATTTTTAAATATCACACTTTCACACTCGGGTGACACTAACTTCATTCACTCTTTTCTCATACATTTTGTTTTCGTATTTCAGATATTTTTCCACCGTTTTGTAGCTGAGATATTTTTCTATCGATTCGCCAGTCAAATATTACGGCGAAATTCAAATGCGACACTTCCACACCGAAATCCCACTAAAAATCACACTTTGCCACCAAGGGTGTGATTTTAAAGTCACAGTTGGCGTGATTTTTCTCAAAAATTATTTTTAACTGGGCTGTTTGACCACTGGTTCCATAGAAAAATATCTCAGCTAGAAAATGGTACAAAAATAACCAAAATATGAAAACAGAATTTATGGGAAGAGGGTAGGTGAAGTTAGCAAGACCCAAAATGTGAGGTGTGATTTTTTAAAACACTGCTTCAAACCATAAAATAAATAAATCATTTGGATTTTTCAATTATTGATTTATGTATTACAGCAGAACCTCGATAAACGGACACTTTTAAAAAATTTGGTTGGCTTACCAAGAAATTGACTAAAGTATATCACCAGTAAACGGACGCCCTAAGCGTAGTCTTGTTCGAAAAAATTACACTCGGTAGAATACCTTATATAGTTTGCGACATTTTTCATAACTTTCAGGGATTTTATAAAATTTTCAAATTTTTATCAAAAATTTTTGTATTCATTTTTGCTTATTTGCGACATTTTCCTTCATAATTTGCGTTTTTGGTCAACTCTTTCTTTGCTAGTTGTCTGTGTTACTGCTTATTTTATACTACATAGGTTTAAGCGTAAAACACAAGCGGAATGAGTCAAATAGAAAACTTGGTACCTTTGATAAACGGACACCCCCGATAAACGGACACCTTAGGGGTTCCCGAGGAGTGTCAGTTTATCAAAGTTCGACTTCACTCATTATTTTAAAGGGCGGCATGGAGCTTAGAATGATTTAAAAATTACCAGAAGACTGTAAAAATCTTCAAATTTGTCAAGAAATATACATTTTTTGCTGAAACAATTCATGCAAAATGGGGAGCTTATCATCTCTTGAAGCGACTCTCTTTTATCAGAATCTGTTAGAATGGCGAAAATGTTTTCAGTTTAGAAAAAGACTGGCAAAACCAGAAACCTTGCAATTTTTCGGATAATATTGACCAAAGACAACTTTAAAAGACTTCCAAAATCAGAATAAAAAAGCTTTGGACCAGCTCGAATTCAACTGGCTAAAGTCTTAACGAGACAACCTTGATCAAACAGGCTGTAGTAGTCACTGGCAGGCAGTAGCCAGGGTCTTTCAACACCACTATTGTTCATGTGGAAGAAAACTTAAAAAATGAAATAATTTCAGTTAGAGTTATGAATACTTGCATTTCCAAAAGTTAAAAGCACGTAAAAATTGAAAAATAAAAAACATGTGGTGAGTCAGTAAAATAAGACAAAGAAAAAAGGGGCCTATATATTTGGGTAGATACAGTTTCAGCTGGGCAAGCTGGGGGAATAGGATTAGAATAATAGATGGCGAACAAATAATATAAAAAAACATTGAAATATGAATTTCAACATCTATGAGCTGTGTGGTTATTACTGAAAATAAAAAAAATAGAAATCGTACCCCCCCCTCTTCAATCTACTATTTATTCTCTCTAATATTCTCTCCATTGAGCCGGCACTCTATAATCACCCGGTATGCCGGCCTATTATAGCGAATACGGTATAATTTCTTCTTTAAGAACCATGAAACTTTATAAGCACAGCGATTTGCGGAATTCGAATTAGCGTGGGACCACCCTAACTTTGTCCATAATGTTTTTGAATTAATTTTTTTGTGTGCATTGAAATTTTGAATCCAATTTATGTGTAAATTTTTAACACGTTCTCGTATAAACAGTTATGGTGCAGTGAAAGTAGGATAAGTCATCCGATCTGGCAATAGGGAAGGACAATTTCAACATTTATGTTCCGAAATCCTATAATACGGACTTTCGACTTTTTATATGAGGTGATAAAAAATCTCCGAAAACGGTGGTGCTTCTTGGTATGGCTTGAAAGCCACACCGTGCCAACTCTGCCCGTCTTCAGTCTCAATACAGTCTTTTCACGACGAATTTTGTATTGAATAAAACTTTTGCAGTTCCTCTATCCAACAAAAAAGAGATCTTGTCTAAATTGAAAAAAAAATAAAAAATTTATAGAATTTTCAAAGACTGCGAAATACTTGCGCCACCCTGCATTTTATCTTTTGTGTAACAAATTGTATGTGCTGTTTAAGCGTTTCCCCACTTTTCAAATTAGCAACTTTTCTGAACAGTTTGAAAAATGGAAAGTGGAGGAAACGCTTCTACACTCTATTTTAGCAACTTTATTTGTTTCATTGTCTGTTTTGTAGGAAAAGCTGTATTAGTATTTCGTAGCTCCGCAGTATTTTCAGAAGTAGTTGTACAACATGAGACAATATAAAATAATCAAATAAGTCAATAATTTAAACAAAAATACATCGCTTTTAAGCATTTCTGACCATATTAAGCGAATTTTTATACAGTAAGTAGGAACCCCAGAGAGGGTCGTCGGCCACCTGGGCTGGAGTGTAAGGGCAGTGCTTCTCCAGGTAGCGCAAACTAAAATTGAAACACATTGTTCAAGAAACTTTTTGCTTTTAACATTTATTTTGACTGTCTTGAGATTTATGAGCTTATTGTAAAATAGCGTTTTGGATACTTTTATAAAAATAAAAAACCTACACAGCCATTTTGTCTTGCCTAACTAGTCTGGGCGAGAATTCCACCAACACTTCAAGGAAAGATAGACTTTGAGGCTTGGTATTCTTCTTTCTGGTTCTCTTGACCTCTTCAAGGTCCAAGGCATGAGATATACCGTCTCTTAAACATGTTGTGTGTGTCTTTAATTATAGTGGCTAAATTTAAAAAAGTACTTGTGGATCATAGCAACTGCGTCCCGGTTCTTGACATTGTCAGGTCCAAACGATAGACCAAATCTTCTGGCCAAGTCTTTTAAGCTGCCGAACTCTTCCGAGTTTGGATCTACATATTGACTTGCTGACAGAGCCTTGAAAATAGGTAAACTTTTAGAAGTGAAGAATTCGGCGGAGCTCTCCTCATAAATATAATTTCAGCAATAAAATTCACCCTCAATTCTTCATAGGAAGTTATCAGAGCCAAAATGGCGGCTTTAGCTGCTGAAACTTTGTCCAATTCTTTGCATTTTTGGAGCAAATGCTTGAGGATGTCACCAAAGTCATTGTAGAACTGAAAAGCAAAGGCATATTGAAACTTGGAAAGCCAAAATTTTCAAAATGTTTGTTTGTAGGACCGTAGTCAAGTAGTCCCCCGAAAATCAAAGCTAGTAGCAGAATTCAGAGGTCTAAAAAGTCAGGAAACCAGATGTCAGAAATCGACTCCAGCCCTCGTATAAACCGATTTTTTGTAAATTCTTCGACTTACCTACCCACACGGGCATTTACCTACTTACTAGGTGGTTTAACCAGTTTCAACAACTGTCAAAACTTATTAGTGCTACGAAAAAGCTTTTTGTGGCACAACCACTTTTTCGTACATTTTAAGCTTTTCGTAAACTAAATCGACTTAACCCCAACTTATTGACCTACACATTAGTCACATCCCCACCTCAAATGCAAAAACGAATTTGATGCTGTGGGGGGGGGGGATATACTCACTCATATCACTCCACTACCTTGATTTTCTGAATAGCTACTCTCCCGGCCATATGCACATACCTTGGTATAGTGTCTGAGCACCAGAGAGGCATCGATCACAGGCAACACACCGTGGATTATAAGCTTGCAGTACTGGCCAAGCAGATTCCTCCTTTTGTACATTAACTGGATCTGGGTGTGTTGGTCCATGTTTTGGACTGGAAAAAAATTCTTGGATTATTTAGTTGTCTAGTGATATATTTTACCAATTTGACTTACAACTTTCCTCTTCCTGGGATACAAAGCAGTTATCCACCACAAATGAGTTGATCCTGTGAGTAGACTCAGCATCCAGTTTGACTTGAAGGGACTGTAAAAGCTCATGTTCAGGAAAATCAGCCGCCAACTTGCTGTTGAACATGATCAGAGCATCGCAGAGGCACAAGTAGGCCTGCAATTTTACGGTATATGCTCGAGCTTTTGTGAGTAAAAACAGTTTTGCAAGCATTTTTCGGCGGAGAATCGGAAAAGTCGCAGAATCAGACAGCGCATCCCGAAATCAAGAGGGTCAAGAACGCACACTAACCTCAAAATTTTCAGTACCAAAAACTGGTATAACAACATAATGGCAGCTGTTGGCATATACAGTATTTTTTTAAATTATAATGTTGCACCACAGCTGTCCAGCTAAAAGCTTTTTAAGCGTGAAACAGGCTAGCTGAGCACGAATTTTGCGACCTATCGAGCTAAGAACCCTGCAAGTTTCTAGGGTGCGCCAAACTTGATTCAATAGCAAATGTTGATCTATCTTGAAAATACATGGTCCTCCCACAATTTTGGAACACATCTGAAAAATTTATAGATTTTAAAAAACCGCATTTTGGCAAACGGCATTTTTAGGCGTGCGGTTGCTTGCAGATGAATTTTACGTCGATTTGGATGCATTCAAATTCAATGGTGTTTTTTTCATACTCAAGCAAGCTTTATTTATTTCTGCTGGCTTGTTGTTTGTTAGTGAAGTTACGGTCGGTCTATTTTCGACCCTGGTTTTAGGCAATCTAGTCAGGCTACAGTCTACTCTCGTTAAACTGGCACTCCAATAAACTGGCACCCTCGATAAACTGGCACTTTGAAAAAGCCCTATTTGGCTGGCCGACAGAGAAATTAGGCAAAGTAACATCCCACTAAACTGGCACCCCCGATAAACTGGCACCCCCGATAAACTGGCACCCCAGGCTGGTCCCCAGGGGTGCCAGTTTATCGAGAGTAGACTGTATATGTATCATAAAAGCTTGACATTTTAATTTTAGTTGAAAGCTTGATTTGCTCTTGAAAGTATTCCGTTCAAAAAGTAGCAAGATGTTGATGCCAAAAGCTGACCGAAAGAAGATCTACGAGCATTTGTTCGAGGACGGCGTCTGCATCGCTAAGCAGGACTACAATCTGAAGTCGCATCCCGAAATCAAGGGCGTCAAGAACCTCTATGTCATCAAAGCTTTGAAGGTTGGGTTTTCACTTTTTGGTTTGTCAGTTTTACGCTGTAAACATCGGAATATTTACCAAACCTTGTACGACCATCATTTGATCAAGGCATGATTGTTACCGAACATAGAAGACTTGTAATATAAGCGTGGAAGTGTGTGCCCAAGACTTCTGGTTTATTTGCAAGCAACATTTTAACACATATTTCATTCCAATATGCACTTTCTATTGTCTACGTCTGTTCTATCATTTCCTTGTTTACAGAGTCTGGTATCGCGTGGTCTAGTCAAGGAGCAATTCGCATGGCGCCATTACTACTTTTTCTTGAATGCTGACGGTATTGCCTATCTTCGTGAACAGCTCGGCCTTCCTGAAGATGTCTTCCAGCTACGCACAGAGTTAAGGTTGAGCAGTCGAAGTCAGGCATGCCGGAAAAGGGAGGTCGTGGTAAGTTATTTTTTGTGTACAGCGAACAAATTAATTACACCGCTGTTATTAGGTTATGGAAGATCGGAGTCTGATCGCGCTGGCTATCGTCAAACCGACAAGGTGGCTGAGGCTGGGCCGGGTGCTGTCCCTGTGACTGGACATCGTGGTGGCTTTGGACGCGGCGGTGGAGAGAATGCTTCCCAGCAAGAAGAGCAAGTGCCGCAGTGATGTCCAATTCTTGAGAAAAAGTATTCTGCTGGAACTCTTACGTGCGTCCTTGTTTTTGTCGTTGAGAATAAATTATGTTGAAATCAATTCTTGTTTGACTCTTCTGATCGAGAAATTTTCTTGTCATTCTGGTTAGGGTTGTTAAGCGAAAAGCCGAAAAGCCGAAAAAATTTCGTCTAAAATAGCATTTTATCTATGTTGAGATCAGTTTTTCTGTAAAGTGTCACATTAAAAGATAGCCGGAATGTCAGCTTTCCAATGACACCAAGATTGCGTTAAGGTCATATAAAAACCATGGATATTTATTTAAAAACATTTTCGGCCTGAAAAGCCGAAAGTTTTTTTATTTTCGGCTTTTCAAGCCGAAAATGTTTCTAAATAAATATCCATGATTTTTATATGACCTTAACGCAATTTTGGTGTCATTGGAAAGCTGATATTTCGGGCTATCTTTTAATGTGAGACTTTACGAAAAAAAATTGATCTCAACATAGATAAAAATGCTATTTTAGACGAAATTTTTTCGGCTTTTCGGCTTTTCGCTTAACAACCTATTCTGGTGCTTATTCGTTTCGGTAGTCTTTTTCAGGGATGGCGATTTAGCTGATTAGACACACGTCAAACGTTTTGTATTAACAAAAGTTAGAGACGGCGCTTCAGCTTTTTAGTTGCTCAGTGCCTTATTATTTTATCGCATTGTAAGTTCGTGATGTCTGTTATGCAACATTTTGCAGCTTTTAATGTCACAGTTTTTTCTTCTGGTATGACAGCGTCAAAAGAGGATACTTCATACAGAATGTGTTTTTCTCTGTTATAGCAAGAACCGCGAAACTCTTCTGTGTGACTGTAAAACCATTTTGCAAAGTATGTATTCTACAATAATTATGTAGTGTGGGTTTCACAAAAATTATAATCTTATAATATTTTTTGGAAGTCGTTGATACAATATATCCCATCCTTTGTTGAAAACTTTTCCATCTTTTCAGATCAAAAACCAATTTTTAAACATTAAATCGTGTAAGTATTATTAAATATTACATTTTCCACTCCAGCAGCACCATCTCTCAGAATTACTTGAGTGCACATGAGAAATTGATCTCTTCTTTTTTCAGCTTCCTGATTCCCTCCTTAATACGTTTTTATTGTCATTGTTAGTCTAGAAACTCAGCATTTATCAGCCTACTTCATTGAAGTCCTGATGTAAAGCCACGTGCTTCAGCTCCCAAACCAGGTTTTGGTATAACAAAAGCACCCCTTTTTCAGCTAGATCTGCCGACTGGAACTTGTGGGAATTGTTGAGCAGGTTCAGAGTCATGTCCCAGATATCCCATTTGCGAATGTCAATGGCGCTAAATTGATTAGAATTTTTAAGTAGGGATCATTTGAAAGATGGTGGGGTGAAATAGTTCTACACACATGGAATGGTAGGCCAAAGGTGAGGCCCCTAAACGGGGTGCACTACGTTTCACCGTCCCTATTTTCACCGTTCACTATTTTCACCGTCACTGTTCTCACCGTCACTATTTTCACCGTCACCTATTTTCACCGTCACTATTTTCACCGTTCACTAAATTCATCGTCAGCACTTCAGGACCGCTTTTTAGATCTAAATTTTTCTAAAATTTTAACAGTCTTGGTACCAAATTGTAGCCCTGAATGTCACCTACATTTTGGTACTACAAATTCTGCAAAAATAAAAAAATTTAGAACTAAACTTTAGAAGGCGTTCAATCTCACACTTTTTTATCACGGTAGAACGCAGGGTGAGCGTCTTTTATAGTTTAGAACTAAAATGTTTCGTTTTTTTTAGAAATTGAAATACCAAAATGTAGCTGACATTCAGGGCTACAATTTGGTGCCAAAACTTTTAAAAATTTCGAAAAATTCAGACCTAAAAAGCGGTCCTAAAATGCTGACTGTGAATTTAGTGAACGGTGAAAATAGTGACGGTGAAAATAGGTGACGGTGAAAATAGTGACGGTGAAATTAGTGACGGTGAAAATAGCGAACGGTGAAAATAGGGACGGTTAAACGTAGTGCACCCCCTAAACGAGCCCTCTAAAATACTGAAACTTACGCGAAAAAGGCAGTCATTTTGCGGTAGCTAGCCAGTAAAGAAGCTTCGTCCTCCTCGTCCAGCCTGTCCTCTTCCTCCTCTACAAAACGCTGCATGCCTTGTCGTAATTGGAGAGCAACTCCATCCACAAGCCTGAGTCTAGCAGGTTCGGTTTGCTGAGCTACGGCTACATTAGTGGCGAAGTGCTGAATTATTTTGGCGACGTTCCTGAGAATCTCGTCATCTGCATGCTGTTCCACAATCCTGTCTAGCATTAGCATCATTTCTTCCAGGTGCTGAAATAAATAGGACATGAAACAATATTGAGATCAAAATTAAGGGAAGTTGAAAAATACCAATCCCAGACGAGCATTTGGATACATCTCCATTTGGAAGAACACAGGAATGGAAGTTAGGTTGGAGATTTTGGCTTGGTCAGCAATGAACTGCAAAATAATAATAATGTGATTTGCGGTGAAACATCAACGTCACAATTGAAAATCATGTCAAATTTAGGGTAAAAATTTGATCAATTTAAACAGGGGTCGAATTTTTTAGATTTTGTATTTTTTTGTAAATTATTTTGAGAAAAAAGTAACTTATTTGATTAAATAGGTAGAGCTATAGTCGGGTACCTTTTTCGGAAAAACAAACTCGAAAACCGTGAAATTTTCAGGCTTCAAGTCTGGATCAGGGTATCCGACTCAAAAATTTCAGGTACTTGACAATCCTAAACACATTGCTTATAAATTCAGATTTCACAGTTTTCATTTAGCTAGTTCTACTTTGGATATTTAACAAACTGTTAGGTAAGTGAAATAACTGTTTTAAGCAAAAATGTCAAAGATTTACCCTAGCTAACAATTTAGGTAGAGCAGGTATGAAGACTTCCGAGATTCTGGCCCTCTCTTCCACAAGGTATCGGGCATCTTTGGTTGAGGCCACAGGTCCTCTTTTAGGGTTTGTCCGGCCGATGGGATTTTCTCCGGTGGCTGCTTGCTTGACTGCACAACACATGATCTCAATCAGCTCTGTGTCATAGCGATCGGCTAAAGCATCAAGGTACATCTCTTCCATTAAACTCTGACTAAATCCGCTTACAGTCATCATTTAGTAGCATATCCACCATGGTCGGCCAGTCTTTCAGCATCGGGTTGATGTCAATCAAAGCATCCACCAAAAAGGCTGCATGGTTGTGCACCTCACCCTCAATAAAAAAGGTGACCAGATCGAAGAGCAATTGCCGACTCTCTTGCACGTTCAGGTGGGCGACTTGAGGATCGTACTGAGAGTTGGCCTGGGTGAATACCTTGGTGTTCAGAAACTCGCCGGCGGCTAGAGCTAGCGCACGATTGGTACAATAGACAATCTCGTAGATTGGCACGCAGTCTTTGAGTTCCAACAGGTTGGGAAAAGCCCTGAAAATTAAGTGATATAGGGATGAATTCTTACGGTTTGTAGTAATCAAGGATGAGAATTTGAGAAGCTGCCCGTTTTAATACGTTTTTTTGGTCAAGCCCGGGTGTTAATGAGGTGACTGGCGACTGCAAATTAGTTATGGCGGCTGTTTGTGGTCACAATTAGTAGCAAGTGGCCACAGTCAATGGCCACATGGCTCGCCGATCGCCACAGCTAATGTTTGATTTTAATGGAATTTTCACCGAGGTGACTACCCATTGGGTGTTGCTATGACTGAATCTTTGACTGAATCACTAAATTACCGCAGACAGTATGCTCATTATGACCCGGGCCTTGCGCAGATAAGCGAAAATATCTTAAAGGGCCATTGCCACCTGTTTTGATTTGTCCCCGCCAATTCAAATTTTTTCGCCTAATCATTGAACTTCTGTACAGATTTTTCAACTTGGTTTTTAACAAAACAAGGCCTAGAATTTAATTTTAGGTATAGTTTTGTTAGAAACCAAGTTAAAAAAACGTACAGAAGTTCAATGATTAGGAAAAAAATTTGAATTGGCGGGGGACAACCGTTGTCGGGGACGGTAATGGCCCTTTAAGGGTCCGAATTTTCAAACAAAATTTTGAAAAATCAGCTTATCAGGGGACCTTCAAAAGTGTTATTTTTCAAAAACCTCAGGGAAAGATTATTTTTGCAGATTCCTGTAGAGCTCCCCGAAGTTATATAACGAAGTGCTGCCTCTTTTTTCAAAAGCCCGTTACGGCCATCTGCCGGAACCTTTGCCCAAATTTGCGAAAAAATCTCTTACTGAGGTCTTTGAAAAATAACACTTCTGAAGGTTCCCTGCTTAGTTGCTGAGATATGAACAAAGCCAACCATGATGTCGGTTATTATCTGACTCTTGCTTGATAACTAAGATACTTTTAAAAATTATTACGTATTTTTGGGTTCTTGGAGTGCTTTTGGCCATTAGAATTATTTCATGGAACAATATTTTCGAAAAATGTACTAGGATCCCACTTTTGTCTTATTTATAGAACAGGGTTGCCAAATCTGATATCGCTAGCTCAGAATAACCTTTTTTGTTTTCAAAATTCTGATCCCCGACTTTACTAACGGTTTGTTTTGCAGTCCTTACCTGTATATAAAAGTCATTAGCTGACAAGACTTAATAGCCACTTCAGTGTCACTGTCCATAACCATGCTGACCAGACGGTCCTTGAACTTGTTGGTGAATAGTTCTAACTTGTTGATGAGATCATGGTGGCCGTACAGGGTCAGCAGTGAGGTGATGCATTTGAGGCGCACATCAGCAAACTAAATTTTTTATTAATAAAAATTCAGGTTCTTTAGCTGGCAAAAACGATGTTACTAATATTCCAACCTTGTCAAACAAACTCCAGCCAATGTATTTGAGGTAGGAATCTTCCAGGAAGTAGGCCGGATAGCTCTGCATCCAATTGCCCAACTCATTAATGCAAATGCACCTCACATCGGCCACCACATCTCTGAAATTGAGAATTTGATTATTAGGTGAATTCATTAGGCTATAACTGACCGATATCTGTGCACAAACACACTTTTGAACATATATTGGATCATGGCACACAGCTCTTCGATTTTAGTCTCCAGCTAAATACTTAGGCATGTTTATTGTTAAAAAGTGTGTGACTAAGAATGTCCGGTATTTGAGAGGCATAATCATCAATTACTAACATCGTTTTTGCCAGCTAATAACAAGTCCAGCCTCTCACTAGTGCCCATTTGCCGGAGCTTCGCTTTTTCGGTCTCCACTTGGATGGCGTTCTTTTCTTTGAGTCTCACCAAGTCGACGACCACCTCTACGATGGCTGAGGAAAACTTCATGGCTGAAATTTGAATAGTTTCAGTCTATTCTCGAATGCTTCGTGAAACACGGTATTGTCAACCCAATGAGAAATTTTGGTCTTTCATTGTGAATGATCTCGATTTGATTTTGTAAGTTCATATTCCCGAAGAAAAAAAATAAATATCAAATTCGTAAAATGGTAGATGTAGGGTTGTCGAGCCGAAAACTTCGTCTCGAAAGTTCGATTTTTTTCGAACTTCGACGCGAGCCGAAGGCTCTAAACTTTCGAGCTGCTTCGAGCCGAAGGCTCGAAAATTTCGAAGGCTCGACAACCCTAGTTAGATGCAACCTCTATATAAAACGAAGACAATACATAAATTGCTTAAAAGTAAATGTGGCATAAGGCCGTTGGTAGGTTTTTTGGACATTTTTCATATTCGCACCTATTTTCTGTTTTTTCCCGGTAATTTTGATTTTGTTCTTTCATTAAAGGGCCATTGCCGTCCCCGACAACGGTTGTCCCCCGCCAATTCAAATTTTTTTCTTTATCGTTGGATTTACGTACGAATTTTCCAACTTGGTTTCTAACAAAACTATACCTAAAATTAAATTCTAGGCCTTGTTTTGTTAGAAATCGAGCTGAAAAATCCGTACAGAAGTTGAATTATTAGGCGAAAAAATTTGAATTGGCGGGGGGCAATTCAAAACAGGTGGCAATGGCCCTTTAACATAAGCGAAGGATAGGCCAGTGTATGTTAGGACGGGCTCAAATTTGTGTCCCAATATAGGACTCCCACACAGCAAAAAACGATAATTCAAAAAATGTTCTTAAAAACGGCATATGTGTAAGCACCAGTGTATCCCGAAAATATGAATCGGTGACCCGACATTTCATATTTTTAGTTTTATTTGTCGCATGCTTTCTCGAACTTAACATGGAAAAGTGCACTGTTTCGATTTTTTACAAATCGGTATTCCTTATTCTACCCTTACTTCGATAAGATTTTGCTATTGTAGGGCAGCACAAAAATTGATAAAATGGCATCACATTACGTTAATTTTTCAATGAATCTTTTGACTGACGTACGACTCGGTACAACAAATGACTCGGTACAACGAGTCGGTACAAGTACGACTCGGTACACCGACTCGGTACAAGTATGACTCGGTACACCGACTCGGTACAACATACGACTGGGTACAACGAGTCGGTACAACCTACGACTCGGTACAACGAGTCGGTACAATTTTTTCAAATTTTTATAACAAATTGTATTTTTTGTATCAAATTACTACTTCTTGTACCATATCGACTAAACTCACCCTCGAAAATTTGCACCACTTGTTCCTGGATACCCTACAGGATACGAAACTGCCCCAAAACTAGGGTTTTAGGACCCGGTATGGTTTGTGCTACAAATTAAATTATTATTTTAGCATTATCAAGCCGTATTCCGGAAACCATTTTGGATAGGGTAAAAGTATGAAATTTTGTAAAATTTTAAATATTTTTAGCTAAATCCAATAATTCGGATTCTGCATCCGGATACCCATTTAAGGGAGATATCAGATAGTTTTGGTCATATAAATTAGTTTGTGACTGTTATTCTAGAAAAAAATGATGTTAACTAACACTAGGATTTGAACCTGTAACCTCAAAATTATGTATGTTATGTAGAATGAAATTACCGCGGGTGAATTTCCTGGAGGGTAAATTCACCATTGGGTAAATTGAGTGGAGGAAGAATTCACCGGAGGGTAATTTACTGCTACCTGCCTGGATAACAACTGTGAGATAAGAACTGAGAAGGAAACGTCTCAGAGGACGAAACAACTGACACCGGTCTCCAGAGGGGAAGAATCTAGATAACGGACTTTAGGTACAAGGCACTTTCGATACAGCAGACCTTCTAGCCGGTCTCCAGGCAGGGATGGGAAAAGTATCCTATTTAGGATATATTAAATGTCCTTAAATATCCAAGGTCTTAAATATAATCTTAAATATAGAATGATTTCAGACATGCTCGATACTGTCCTCTGCCAAAAATAATAATAAATGAGCACACAAAGACGGAAAATGGAAATTGATAACAAGATCATGGTTCACAAGACTAGGCACAAGAAGCAGTAAATTTAATACAAAAAATTGGTATAAAATTGTACCGACTCGTTGTACCGAGTCATTTGTTGTACCGAGTCGTTGCTATACCGAATCTTTTATGTAGCCCGTATTGCGGGACCACCAATTTTTTATCTCTGAAAAGCTGCATTCGATCTAACACAAAGTCTGCATTATTCTTTGCCAAAAACAAAGAAATGTGACTGAAGCATGAAACTGATCAGTTCAAGAATAAGGAACTATCAGGGATTAATTTCAGCCATATATATTTTATTCTCAAGATGATTAGAATACTCGCGATGGATACGCAAAATTCTTGCCCTCGAGAAAGCTAACATTGAAATACATGTTATGCTCATACTCAGATTCGAACACTGGATCACAATATTAGTGTAGCAGTCGCACTACCAACTGCGCCACGAAGGCACTATTGGTAAAAGAAAAAAAGGATAACTATAATTTACCTGCAAAGGTGGCTGTGTGCCGAAAAGCTCTTAGCTGACTGTCCGCTAATCCAGTCAATAATTGAATCAGACTATCCATCAAGCTGACATCGAAAATAATGCCGGACTTGCATTTCAGCACAAACAACTAAAATGATTTTTTGCGGAGTTAAAAGGGGGAAGATTGTAAACTTTTTTTATCTAGTTTTTTGGATCTTTGGTCTGACTCTATGCCAATTTTTACGGTTACGGATAAAAATCCTCCCTCAAAAATCCACCCAGAATATAAATTGAAGTGAAGCAAATGTATTTAGGCAAATGTATTTTAAAACCACGGTATTCTGACCAAAATCATGTCATCAACACTATTTAATAGTTAAAGACGTCCCAGTACCGAGGTAAGCCGCATACGGTACGTGAATACCGTATAACCTCTATTAATTGCCCACTCCTCATTTCTTTGACTAGGATTGCAGAGTTAAGGCCATTTTCGATTTAGAATTTCAAAAATTTTCAGAGATTGAAAAATAATCCCCCTGGGAGGATTAAAAGAGGTTATATGGTAAATGTCAATTTAACTTCAATTTCTATTCTGGGGAATTTTTGCTGGAGGAATTTTTGCGGGGAGATTTTTACCCATAACCATTTTTACTACTGTTCTGATAGTTCACTGTCTTCTGTTCGTTTCTCTAGATCAAATTCACTATTATTTTTCCTAAAGCTTAAAGCACGAATAACAAATAATATTAGCGAAAAAGGTATGCATATAAGGGCGGCCGAAAGTCCTAACACAAACCCTTAAGCAGGGCTCTCAACTAATATTTTTAAAAATAAGTACAATTGCTCAAAATAAGTACATTTTAGGCTATTTTGGAAAAATATGCTATTTTATTCAGCGCTTATTGCTCTTTCTGCGCTTAAAAATAAGATTTTGTCGTGAAATTTCAAAAAATAATTAGATTTGGAGACCTAAAATAAGTACAAATGTCATAAATAAGTACATTTGAGAGCACTGCATATAAGCCATATAAAAAATAGATGAGTTAATATTTCATGAGCAAAAGCATACTCTAATGAAATCACTGAAGCTTTGTCGAAACCTCTTCCATTGAGGTCCAGCCAATACCAGCGGGTAGTCGTTACCTGCATCTTCATCAAAGTCTTCGGTAATCTTTGCAATGATATTTCTAAAAGCAATTATATAAAAATCAGCAAAGCCAAATTATTGAAGGCACTTTTGCAATGGCTCCCACACCCCCTCCCACGCTCTCACCCACATTCACACACTTCACTTTTGACACGTTGAAAGTTCATTGTGAACACAAGTGTAGGTCTGGGTGTGGGATTTTGAGCCATTTTGAACGTAGCTTAAGAGTTCGATTTAAAAATAGTGAGTAATGAGCCTAAAAAATGAGAAGTTTTTTGCTTTATTAAGCGCCTTCGTAATCCCTGTGCTTTCGATGGATTTTTTTTCGGTTTAATGTTGATCTCATGGTTATTTTTAGTAAAAATGGAATTTTTTTATCGATTTATCAGGCCAGGATCCAAATTACTGTGCCCTCTTTCTTTGTCCCCTCACTCGGAAATAAGTGGGACAGAGCTAGTCGCTTTGACTCGAAATCTCAGTTCGAATTCCTATACAGATTCCTCATTTTTCATGCTGATAACTTAGCATTTTCAAATTGAAACTATGATATATTAGAACTGTTATATGGCTGAGATAAAATTGGCAAAAAAACTACTTGAACTCCATGTTGTGGATCATGTTTGAGTCGATAGAGCCGGAACAGCCACAGCAAGTGATCATCAGCTGCAAGACTTGGACAATGGCTTTGTCTGGCTCATTTTCGTATTCAACAATCCATCTGTCCACTACTTCCTGCGAGAGTAAACTCTTTTTTTTACCATGTTGATTGAAAAATTGAATATAAAATAAAATTACATTCAGGTTTTTTCCAGCCTTTAGCACCGCAAACAAACCAGATGGATCAGTATCTGCTCTGGCAGCACCTTCCCGTTCTTTGTGAACACCGCTGGCTCTAGGCCTTCGCTCGGCCAGCGGCTGCTTTCCTCGAGGAGCTCCACCGCCTTTAGGCCGTCCACGTTTAGTCTGAAAGATTGTAGGGCATGCATTTTCCGGCTTTATATGCTTTTTTTCGTTAAATTTTCAAAAAGTTATTATTCAAAATTTCTAAAAATAAAGTTTTCTTTGCGATTTATACCCGACTCTATCAATAATTTTTGTCCTAATAACCGACCAAGACTGCAGAAAATCGTTGGAATGACCGCGGTATATCAACGGAGATACCGGTTTTTGTAAAGGCTTTGTTTCGGTCACCCTGCCAATTACTAACGAAATCTAGAGTGAAATATTTTTAAAAATATTTTGCATCCTGCAATGGTTGCGATTTCTAGCGTGACCTTCATATTACCTTTTTACAAATTTTTATTTCAGGCACGTTGATTTATTTATTTTCTTGGTTTTAGCTATTCTTTGCTGCAATGAAATCTATGACGTGCTTGTTGTGTAAAAAGAGAGGCCACACAGTCGGGCAATGTCCGATCAACAACATGCATCTTCTATCAACGAGGTTCAAGGCAGATGATGGACGTTTCTGCTTTTTATGTGGATATCGAGGGCACATCGTTAATACTTGCCCTGCCAGTAGGTATTTTCTGTTATTTTACTCTATTTATCCACCACTTTTTAGATGTGATTCTCAAGCTCGGGCTCAAGAGTGGTAATTGCTATATTTGCGGAAAGAGTAGTCACAGCAAGAAGTACTGCCCTGAAAAAAAATAAGTACGACCCGAGAAGGCCCTGGCGAAAAGGTTGGTTGTTAAGCAGCTCTTGTTTTGAATATAAAAAATTGAATATATCCAGAGGTCGACAAAATTCTCCAGACGCAAGGCACGGGCGGGATAAAAAGCCATCGATACTATCTGCAAAAAAAAGATACTATCTGGAGAAGTCAGGGAAATCACAGTCTTGCCGGAGCAATTTAATCTGACCCCACCACTCAGGTAAACCTGACCCCCACCAGTGGATCAACTTGGGGGACCAAGGCGAAATTTTTAAATTATTTTTTTGAATTAATTTTAAATTTATTAATTAAAATTTTTTTTAAATTATAAAAAATTTTAAAAAATTGCTTTGGTCCCCCAAGCTGGATTGACTGGTTGGGGTCAGGTTTACCTGAGTGGTGGGGTCAGGTTAAATTTAGCCGTCTTGCCTTACGGTGTGATAAAAGTTGGTTCAAGTACCATGTTTGCATTTAATGTTTTCAGGTAGTCATCAGATGAGTTGCAAGCTATGCGATGATAAGGGGCATGTAACAGCAGATTGCTTATTCAAGTAAGTTTTAAAGCTGACTTACAAAGATTATAAATCCTTGTTTTTAGTCGTACTTCCGGTCTAGGCGCTGGTTTTTCTTCTTGCAATTTCGATCGTGGTGGTGATGCTGCTCCTCCTCGCTCCTTCCGTCCTGGCACTGGCTCTACTTCTCGTGATTTCGATCGTCATTCTATTCCTCGCTCTATTCGTCTCGGCGCTGGTTCTACTGATGCTGCTTTTCGCTCTTGTTGTGTTGGCACTGGCTCCCATACTCGCGATTTCGACCGTTGTGCTGATGTTGCTCCTGCCCATTCATCGAATTTAGTAGCTTGTTCTGAAAGCACTGCTTCTAGAATGTTTGCTCCAGAGATGTCTACGCGTAAGCCCACGTTGGTTACAGATACAATTGGGATCCGGAGCACAGACGCCTTTTCAATCGCGGCGCTGGCAATAGAAGCTGGGCAGAAACTGACATCTACACCCATGAACGCCGTCAGGAAGTCGAAAGGAAGCATCAGAAGAACACGGAGCACGACAAGCTGGCGGCAACGATTCTGATGGGATCGTCTGAAGCAGGGCTGTACCGGATCCCAAAAAATATCGGATCGGATATCGGATACCGGATATGGAAAAATATCGGATCGGATATCGGATACCGGATATGAAAAAGTGCCGGATATCGGTTATCGGATATCGGATTTCGGATATTTTTGATGAAATTTTGAAAAAAAATTGAAAAATTTTTCTAAATTTCAAAAAAGTTTTAAAAATTTTTTCCGAAAATTGGCCATTTTTTCGGATATCGGATACCGGATATCGGATGTCAAAAAGTGCCGGATATCGGATGTCGGATATCGGATATCCGGTACAGCCCTGGTCTGAAGCCAATGCAATCCGTCCAAATTGCAGTCGTCACAAGTGGCACGGGTGAAGAATTCACTACCGCACAAAAATTGATTATGTGTCCTTGTTGTTGAAAAAATAAAATGTTGAATTCCCAAAATTGTTGTCTTTATTTTAGATGAGTTTTATGACTTTTCTCATAAGAAGTTTCACAGGGTTAGCGGGTTAGCGAGAGTCAGCTAATCGAGTGAAAAAATAAGTGTCCACGGGGGATAGTTGTTATTGGATAACTTACAGAAGTCATTGAGTAGTCGTAGGATTCATCAGTGTATGTGGACTTTCGTTTCCTGCCCCGCATACTCATAGTCAGAGAGGGAGTGCGGAACACGGAATCATCGTCGGTTGTAGGATAGCCTACTGAAGAGGCTGGCGATGACATTTCTTCGTGGGTACTCCCTGTCATTTGCCACGGAATACTCACTGCAACTATTGACATTTAGTATGTGTTTTTAAAAGGTGTTTAAATTTATCAGATCACGCAGATTTATTTAAAGGGGCATGCCCACGCTAATAAGAGGTGGTGCCCGGAACTCAAAAATTTTTCCTAATTATTGAACTTCCGTACGTATTTTTTAACTTGGTTTCTTACAAAACAAGGCCTAGAATTTGATTCTAGTTATAGTTTTGTTAGAAACCAAGTTGAAAAATCCGTGCAGAAGTTTAATTATCAGGAAAAAATATTGAATTCCCGGGCACCACCTCTTATTAGCGTGACTATGCCCATTTAATTCAACAACTAAATTTATTATTTTGTGCGAAAAACTTATAAAGCAAAACACATGTTCAAATGTAAAGTTGAATCCAAGTTTAGCTAGGAAAAAATTCGATGAAAAATCTGGAAAATAAGATAACCATATTGATTGATATATCACAAATGGGTTCTTACGGGTTATCCGCACCACCTTTTCTTCTTCCTCAAATATTGCCTTTTGAAAGATGCCTTTTGAAACAGGTGGTGCGGATAACCCGTAAGAACCCACAAATGTTTGAAGATGGTTGTAATTTTTAAAGTTCAGTCTATTAATTACCGCATTTTCTCTATTAATTCACCCCTTACCCATCCACTTTGAATACTTATACCTTATTGCGAAGCAAAAAATTTCCATAGATTTTTTTGCTTTTCTTAATTAGCACGAAATCTAACGATACCACTTTTAAAATTTTGGTTGATCACCAAAGAATTAAGAAATCTTTCCATCGGTTTTTTTGAATGGCTGAAAAATAATTACCGCGTGGGATTGTTGGAGAAACTACGGTAATTTTTAATGATAGAATAGGTACTTGTTCGGTTTACATCACACCTCGCATTTTGACTTTTCATGTAGGATCAACGTTTTTTATTTATTCCGCATATTTATTCACATACATACAAATCAACAATTGAAACCGAGGGCTGAAAAAAAAGAAACAAAGGAGAGAAGATGCCTAAGGCCGGCAAAATTAGTAGGGTGCGTAGAATAAATAAGACGTCGAAAAAAAAAGAAGCGTCTCAAGAAAAAGCCGCCAAAAATTGTCAAAAAAATTAAAAATGTGAGTTGTGATGTAAACCGAACTAGTACTTTAGAATAAGTTGTTATACAGGGTGTCAAACACTTCACAGTGCCACTTTGGAAGGTTTTCTGGTTTCCCAATATCTAGTTGTCCCGAAGCTGATTTGAAAAATTCGGCTCTATTCTGTTATGCCAAAAATTTTATAGCCAAAACGGTTACATCCTTAATTTTTTGTGGTAGCCACATGTGCACTTGCTTAAAAAAAATTGTCTGGCTTTTACTGTCACTTAAATAATCAGTTAAATCTATAGATTTCTTTTGTCACTACCACAAAAAAATTAAAAATTTAATCATTTTGGCTATAACAGTCGAGAGCCAAATTTTCAAAAAAGCGGCTCAAGGACCAAGGCAAGCTGGCCGAAGGATCTCACTTGAGTAGGAATGTGTTTTTCAATTTCTCATGCATCAGAACTTGCTCAAATTGATTACATAATTTTCGGTGAAAATCGCGTCTTAGAAGCGCTCATAAAAGAAACACATGGAAGAAAATAAGCAAAATATATATCAAATCATCCAAATTCTTGTTACGATTTTTGGCATAAATATGGTTAAATATATTTTTTTTGGTTGAACTCTGTATTAGTCTTGTGCAATTTTTTATATTTAGCCATATAAATAGCGAAATCACGAAACATGAAGAATTACTTTACAAAAATTGACAATCTTTCCAATTCAGCTCAAACTACAATTGTATAAATGTCAGTAGAATTAAAATTTATCTAGGAGAAAATTCAATGTCAAATCCAGAAAATAAGGTGTCTATATTGATTATGAATGATTAATAAGGTATCAGAAAATTTGAAATTTTCGGACATATGTCAGTTGGTCAACCCCACCTCCAATCACTTCATCAAAAAGACAATGACAATCAAAAAAAGTGTTTTTAGCGATTCCGAAAATTTAATCAAGTATACATTCCAAGCCAAATCAAAGCCTCGAAATTCAATACCAAGAGTGAATAATTCTTAAAAAAGTTCTCAATTTTCCCACAAAAACACCAATTCAAAAGAAAATGGCGCAATTGATCTCATTTGATTGATGTAGCGCCAAGAATTTTTAAACCACTTTGCCACCGTACACACTTCCTTGCAAGACAAAAAATAAAAATAGATTCTCAAGAAATTTCTTCCAAAACCAACCATTTTTACGTTTTCTACATCAAAAAACTCCATTACTTGTGAAAATCCAATATTATCATTATTTTCACCAATCTTTTTCGGTTTTTATCACCAACAATTATCTTTTTGGGCATCTGCCAAGATTAGATTTTGCAGCTGGGTGTGCCCCAATTCTGTGATTCAAATTATTTTTATTGGTTCACAGTAGGCAGTTCGCGTCAAAACCCTGGTTTTGAAATGGACCTGTTCACCGAATTTCTCTCTTTTTCCATCAACAACAAATTTGTGCGCTGCCTTCCCCATTTTCCTTCGATTTTTCTGGGTTTGATGCCTCTGATTTGTTGTTGTATTAGTATCTGTTCTTAGTATTGCGACAAGTTTTGCTATTACTATTGCTAGTATTGGTTGATTTGGAGTGGGGCAAAAGGTTGAATTAAGGTGTTAGATTGCTGTTTTAGCTTTGCGCCCACTACTTCATCTTCCTTCTTTTGTGTGAATTCCTTGCTGAAAAATGGATGACGAGCAACTTCTCGACTACGAAGAGGAGCAGGAGGAGACCCAGGACCAGAACAAAGCCGATGGAGCCACCAATGGAGATGCGAAGAAAACCGTCAAGGTAGGCTTGAATAAATTTGCTTTTATCATGAGTACCTCGATTCATTACGAACATATTCCTATCCGACCCTGATATCTTTTTTACCAGAACCAATATTGATGCTTCTGTTTTAAAATTTTTTATAATCCCGGTTCTTAAAGATCTTCCATTTTTGATCAGATAGGGTTGGATGTCACGGAATTCGCGCTATCGTATGACAGAAATACATTAAAATTCGTCCCTCCACCCCGATAAAAAACTAAAGAACCGTAATTTTCAAGTTTCACATAGGAATAAACCCTAAGAAAAAAGTTCCACTTTCAATACTGAAGCCAAATTTTCACAATTTGGTGTAATTTTAATATAGCCGTGTACTTTCAAGTTTTTCCTACCCATAAACTCAAAAGCCAGTGTATCTGCAAGCTGATTTTGCAAACCGAATCTCCATTAACTTTCTGAGAATTATATTACATGCTTACACAAAACTAATTTTCAGGGATATGCGAGTATCCACAGTTCCGGTTTCCGTGATCTCATGCTCCGACCAGAACTTCTGCGAGCCATCATCGACTGTGGGTTCGAGCATCCATCTGAAGGTTGGTAATTTTGACCATGAAAAATATTCCAAACTGTAATATTAATCATTTATTTTCAGTGCAGCACGAGTGCATCCCTCAAGCCATCCTGGGAATGGATATAGTGTGCCAGGCCAAGTCAGGTATGGGTAAGACAGCTGTCTTTGTGCTGGCCACTTTGCAGCAACTGCAGCCGGAGGATGGAGTTGTCTCGGTGTTGGTGATGTGCCACACTCGAGAACTCGCTTTTCAGATCTCTAAAGAATATGAGCGATTCAGCAAGTACATGCCCACCGTCAAAGTATTTTTTCTTGGACATTTTTTTGATTCGGCAGATAAGTTATGGTTTTTCTTCAGGTGGGTGTATTCTTTGGTGGTATGCCAATTAAGAAGGACGAGGAGGTGCTCAAATCTAACTGCCCTCATATTGTGGTGGGGACTCCCGGCAGACTTATGGCTCTTGGCAGGACTGGACATTTGAAGCTGAAGAATATCAAGTTCTTTGTACTGGATGAGTGTGACCGAATGATTGGAGATGCTGGTAAGTTTTTTTAAATGATGTTTTTGAATTCGAGGTTGGCTTAAAAGACCCTTTGGTTTCGAAATTCGGTTTTTCTCGATTTTTGGGGTCTTTTATTTTCGGCTCGAAAAAGCCTTAATTTACTAATAACCGTTAACAACCGTAAAAGTAGCGATCATAGACCAGTGGACAGTGTCTTTGCTGAATAAATGTATGCTGAGTTCGGTACCGGTCTGTGTGCTACCTTTTTCTGATGACTCTTTTTGCTAAAAGCTGAGTAAAAGCGAAATAAATAAACAAAGAAGAGAATTGTCATCCGATAACCAAAGAAATTACAGATATGCGCAGGGACGTGCAGGAAATCTTCAAAATGACTCCCCAAGAAAAACAAGTGATGATGTTCTCCGCCACCCTACCCAAGGATCTGCGAGTAGTGTGCAAAAAGTTCATGCAAGAAGTAAGCCAATACCTACTACTACCAACTTCTTGTTGTGCTATTCAACCCAGTTTATTGGTCATCGCCAATTGAGCAACAACTGAGCACATGTGTGTGTGTGGCCTCAAAAACCTCAACCTCGACAAAATTAATGTGTGCAGAGCCCAGTTTTTTGTGGGAATGCCCCCGGGATATCATGGTAGTGGTGGTTGGAGTGACACAAGAATGCAGTGCTCTTTGCCTCCATCAGTTCCATCCAGCTCTGGCGAATACCTGATTGCTGGGCTGGATACTGATGGAAGGCTGGATGATGGCGCAGATCAACGCTGAAGAGGTAAGCTGGATTTTAACGGTCTGAAAGGCATTTTTTTAGTTGACTTCTACTCTGTACCTATGGACAACTTTTTTCAAAATTTTTAAAAGTACCTTGTAGCGCTGTTGCTCAGCTATCTAGCCAGGTGTCAAATGCTGTGGTTGTGTTTCAAAAAGTATGAGAAAAAATTAAAAGTACGAACAGTGTCAAACACGTGAAATCACTCATACCGAGTACTTTTACCCTTTTTGTGTGTTTTATTTATGTCTTGACATAAATAAAACATAATTTTCAGCTCTATTTGACAATCTTTTCCCCCTTTTGCCTTAGTCCCCTGTTTTTTCCCTCCAAAAAATGCCTTGGCCCCTGTTGAATCCTAATATTAACATAACTATAATGGAAAGGGGGAACAAGGCATTTTTCAAGAAAAGACAGTAGGGGGACGGAGGCGAAAAAGGGGAAACAGATTGTCCAATAGCGCCATGTCTTGATTTTTTTGGTATTTTTTGCAACCTTGTGAGAGTAATTTATACAACACTTATTAACACTTATTAGACAGCTGACAAATAGCGCTAAAAGATGCTGTAAAAAGTTTTAAAAACATGGGAAAGATGAGATTCAAAACAGCATGCTGAAAAAGGTCATAGGGGCAACTATTCCGAGAAATAAATTTTATTGGCCATCATGTGTTACTGGTTTTTGACTATTGCAATTAAATCAACTTGTAAATACATGAGCATTCAGAATGTAGCTAAAATTTAGGCCTTCATAATTGGTCCTATAACTGGTCGTGTGAATGTAAATTTACCAGATTAAAGTACATAAAATACAATTCCAACTTGATGGTTAGTGAAAAAGATACCGTGAATCCCTGAAAATGCCTTTTCTGACCTCAACCTCTTAAAACTCATAACTAATGCTGTTACTTTTGCAGGGCGAGCCTCTTGGAAGCGTGATGTCTGCTCTGATAGCTTCAGAAGTTTGATTCCTAGGAAACGAATGATCAAAGACTTAAATGAAGCATCGGAACTGCCGATTTGGCCAATCTCTGCTCTTGTTTGATTTCCACACAACCATGTCCACATCCAAACATATACACACAATTTTGAGCTGCTAATTTTACTCAAGTATCCAAGCAAAAATTACAAAAAATAACTTTTTAACCAAATTAGCCAAAATAGCATATGGATTAGTCATTCTGAGCGCCCAACATCTTCAGTCCCAAATTCATGCTCTAATCCCCCAATTTAGCCGGCTGAAATATATGTGGATGATGAGCCAAGCTGACCCTCCACGGACTCCAGCAATACTACGTCCGTCTGAAGGAGAATGAGAAGAACCGCAAGTTGTTGGATTTACTCGATGCTCTAGAGTTCAACCAGGTAGGGTTATTTTGTGAAAAGAGTCTAAACCTAGGCGAAAATCGCTAAAAGCAGTTTATAAAAGTAAGATTTTAAGGTGGTGATATTTGTGAAGTCAGTGAGCCGTTGCCGAGCCCTCAACCAGCTACTCATCGAGCAGAACTTCCCTAGCATAGCCATCCATCGTCAGATGACCCAAGAGGACCGGCTGTCTCGCTACCAGCAGTTCAAGGACTTCCAGAAGCGCATCCTGATCGCCACAAACCTGTTTGGCAGAGGAATTGACATTGAGCGAGTCAACATTGTCTTCAACTATGATATGCCAGAGGACACTGACACTTACTTGCACAGAGTAAGACCGTCTCAACCATTAAAAAAAAATGCTGTAACTCATGATAATTTCAGGTGGCCAGAGCTGGACGATTTGGTACCAAGGGATTGGCTGTTACTTTTGTATCTGATGAGACGGACGCCCAGACTCTGAACAGTGTTCAAGACCGATTTGACGTGACCATCAGTGAACTGCCCGAGGAGATTGATGTTGGCAGCTATAGTAAGTGAATTATCATATTTGGGTTTTTAGGCGATTTACTGCCTGGTTTGTGAGCTTTTGAGTTCGATTCCGTCCCCGTGCACTGCATGCCAAATTTTTTATAAATACTTTCGGTGTTTCATAACTGAATTTTGGGCATTGATTAGCCCTAAAGTTTTTTCCCAAGGAAATTTGTAGCTGTGATTTCAAAATTGGGGTCTTAACATCTTTTTCAATTTTTGAAAACTGTTTTCTATTCGCTATTTTGCTAAAAATTAATTTACCGAGAGATTGGCGCTAGTGGAATGTGTCCATCCTACAATTTAGGCTCTGGTTTAGGCTCAGGGCCTAGCCAATACTAACAAGGGCTTTTCTACAAATTTTTTTTCAAAAACAAATGGTTTTAGGTACCCTCTGAAAATTATGGAAGAGGGTATATTCCAGTACCTTTTTAGGAGGGGTATTTTCTAATAGCGTCGAGAGATTTATTGCACAAAGCATCTTTTCTGGACATTTTTTCCAAATATAACTTTGTTTGGTCACCAAAGCATCTTTTTCGACCCTTTGAGCTGGCCAGTCTGCCTCGCAGTTTACATAATTATAGATAAAACACTATTCTACTCCAAAAACTCGGGTAAAAAAAACCAACCCAATCAAACAAAAAATGTGGCATGCAAACTGCCGGAATCGAACCCGAGAGACCGTGAAAATATTAATTATAAGACCGATATTTTAAATAATTTTTTCTATTTCAGTCGAAGGACGAGCAACTGAAGACAGTGAAAACCTCCTTTTCGACTCTTCTGACCTACTTTTTTCATTGAAAAAAAATTTGGAATTGTTTACGTTGATGATGATATTTTGTGACTGTAATTTGTTTTGTTGTTGGGCTTTACCATTTAGCTATCCCTCCATTATCTGTTTCTCTATTTATTCACCACCAATAAAGTACCCCAAGTTGAATTGTGTAATAGTACAATACACATGCAATACACATGGTTCTGAACCATAACAATTTTTGTGGTTTGAATTAGGAAAGTTAGATAAATATAATTTTGAAGATGGATGGAAACAAAGAACACCCACCCGGTTGGGTAGAGTTTGAAGTCAAGGAGACTTCATTGGACGAGGAAGAGAGTTTAAAGAAAACGTCCAATGGTGGGCCAACAAAAACAACAACTATGCCAAAAATAGGTTGGGAATAACGTAAATAAAATTTCGAAAAAAACCTTTTGGTTGAAATAAGTAAAATAAATGAAAGTTTTTAATCAAATTTGACATTTTTGTCAATTTTAATAATTGATCTTGGATACAGCAGATTTTGGCTTGAAAAAACTCTCCATGCAACTCAAAAATATTGAATCCTAGATATAGGCGAAAAATCTATGCACTCTTAGAGTTTGAGATGGTAGCGAGTGTTGTCCATTTGACCCTCAAGCTCTTGATTCAGTTAGAGTAAAAAAGATGAGAGCTAGAGCTATTGCTCAATGGCTCGTGAAGGATACCAATCAAGATCGCGAGCATTTGGATCGGTTATGGGTAAAAATCCCCCGCAAAAATCCCCCCAACAAAAATCCCCCAGCAAAATCTCCCCAGCAAAAATCCACCCGCAAAAATCCTCCCAGCACAAATCCCCCAGAATAGAAATTTAAGTTAAATTGACATTTATTCACAGACTCGGACGTAAAATACAGCAAATTATTGTCAATATTATCAATATGTTAATCAGAATTGGGACCCTAAGCACGGTTTGATGATACCAAAATATCGGGTTTGCTATTCGGAATTCCCGCATCGAGCTAGGAAAATACCTTAACTACCTGAGGATACCTGAGGCTACCATGTAAGTATTTTAACCGATGCTGGCAGCAAACACCAATCTTTCTAACCAAACAGCTTTAAAATTCCTATTTTGGTTACTTTAACATAGCAACAACCTATAATTCAACTTCCCCAAGAAATGGTTGTAGGGCATCCTAATAGTTGTGCTGAAATGCTAGGACTTATGTAGTGGAATTTGGGTGACCTAGTTGGTTAGCCTAACCTAGTTGGTTAGGGTATCTACATAGGAGTTAAGGTCTTTTAGGCATTGCAAGTTAACTTTAGGTATTTTGAGTAAAACCAATGACTATACTACACCCTCCAGGTACCGTAAATGTTCTAATAGAGCCCCCCCCTCGATTTTTGACTAGGATTTCAGAGTTAGCACCATTTTGATTGACAATTTCAAGATTTTTCAGGGTTGAAAAATAAAGCCCCGGGGCTCTATTAGAGCATTTACGGTAATAAGGTCATTACCTCGTTTCATGCTTCGGTACTGCGGTTTACATCGGTACTGGGACGTCTTTAAATATTAACTAGTGTTCATGACATGATTTCATTCAGAATACCGTGGTTTTGAAATACATTTGCCTCACTTCAATTTATATTCTGGGGGGATTTGTGATGGGGGGATTTGTGCTGGGGGGATTTGTGCTGCGGGGATTTGTGCTGGGGGATTTTGTTGGGGGGATTTTCGCGGGGGGGGGGGGGGTTTCACCCATAACCTTGGATCATAGAAAATAAAGTAGTTGAACAGTATGAGCCAAACTTTGTGCAACATTTATGGCTGGGAGTCCTTCAGTTCCGACATAATGAACCGCTCAAACTAAGTTTGGTGCATGACCTAGCCCACACAAAGACTTGCGAGCCAAATGCGAGTCAAACTTCTTTTAGGGGTTGGTTCGTAAATCGAATTAAATGAACAACACTGGCAGCGGATTATTATCTTTTGGTATTGAAAAGTGTCTAACGTAAAATTCTAAAAAAAATTATCCTATGACCCAGTTTTAATGGACAACTTTTTTTGCTAAACTCACCAATCTAATTACAGATCCACTATCACTCAACGAAATTCCATTAAATGATGATGAAGAAGGCTTAAGTCAAAGCTCCAAACCTGATGGCAGTGTCGCTTTCACCAAAACTAATGGACATGCGGGTAATGCTAACCAAAAAGTGTGGCCAAACTCCAAATGTCCAGTCAAGATGCCATCCAATCTGCACAAACAATACTAAATGGCGCAAAACACTCTTCTGCCAACAACAACCACAAGAATTCTGAGGTGATTGTGGGTGTGGGACAGTCTAATGGGGGTTCTGTGGGTGAGCCTAAGAGTTTCAGTGAGTTTTTTGCTTGGTAAAAAAATATGGTTCTTATCGGTTATCCGCACCCAGCTATTGTTTAATAAATATGATGATGATGTAACTTGACTATTTTTGTGGAAAAAGTAGGTGGGTGCGGATAACCGATAAGAACCAAAAATATTCTTAACCTGCCAAAAATATGATCCCTTTTCAAGCACAGCCCTGGCAATCCTGTCGACCGCGTTCTGGCCCAGTAGTTTAATTGAATAGCGCTGTGCTGGGGATAGAATATCGTCGCAATAACGATCGTTTCCGAGTCAATTGCATTTTTGAATCTGGTATACAGCAGATAAACCAGCTCAAAATGTCTATTGTTCCTTAAAATTTTACCAAAGTAAATCCAAATCTACTAGTTTCTTTTTCAGAAACAGGAAAAGTGCTGACATCCGTGTACCCTACCAATCTTCGCTGCGCTTGGCTAGCCCTCCTGAATACGATCCAACAAAGATGCCTAAAATCCTGTCTCATGAGCAAATCCAATTGGATCCAGCTACCTATGTGGACATTATGAAGTGTATTACTGGAGATATTCGCTTCAACAGGTTTCTATGACCAACTTAAATGGCCATTGCCGTCTCCGACAACGGTTGCCCCCGCCAATTTAATTTTTTCCCTAATCATTGAACTTCTGTACGGATTTTTCAACTTAGTTTCTAACACAAGTATACCTAAAATTGGATTCTAGGCCTTGTTTTGCTAGAAACCAAGCTGAAAAATCCGCCCAGAAGCTCTATGATTAGGCGAAAAATTTTAATTGGCGTGGGACTATTCAATACAGGTGGCAATGGCCCTTTAACCTTAAGAAACACTATTAAAATTTACAGCTATTGCGTGATGTATTCTCGAGTGCTACCAGTCTGGGTCCTACTTTCTATACTGGTATTATTGATTGTGCTGTTCTCTTCACCAAGTGGAGGTCTTCCCGTCATGATTTTCACTTTTATTTGGATGTTCATGCTGCTTCTGGGCATCTTTTTCTGTGTGATCATCAGAAAACATGTAAGCAATACCAGGCATGTAAAGCTTGGACTCCCGTGAGTCACGAATCAAGATAACCTTATAAAATGGTTGTAAATTCCCCATTTAATAAATTTTCACAATTTTGCACTCTAAAAAGTAGGGTTGTCGAATCGAGCGCTCGATTTCGAACTTTTCGCTCGAAAGTTCGAAAAATTTCGAATTTCGAGCGGAAATTTCGAATTTCGAGCGCTCGAAAAAAAATTCGAATTGTGCTTTCGAATTTCGAGCGCTCGAAAAAAAATTTCGAATTATGCTTTCGAATTTCGAGCGCTCGAAAAAAAATTTCGAATTATGCTTTCGAATTTCGAGCGCTCGAAAAAAAATTTCGAATTATGCTCTCGAATTTTGAGCGCTTATTTTCGAGTTATAATTTGGAACTTGCAGCACACAAAAAAGAATGTAATGGTGAATTTTTCTTGTTTTAGAAAAATGCCAAGCGAAGTTTGGAAATCGTTTAAGAAAGTCGGTGGAAAGACTATTTTCACTTGTGGGGAAGAGCTTAGACTGCCAAAGAGTAGATCAACAACTTATCTTTCGGGTCACCTGAAATCGGCAAGGCCCAAGGAAAAGTTAGCGAACAAAGAATTGGACCTTCTGAGGCGAAAAAGCCAGAGCGGTGCCTTTTACGATCTCAGAGTCTCCGATCTTCGCCGTTTGATCAAGCACAACTATGGACAAAGAATGGCAGTTTTTCGGCCGCTTATTCGTTTGGTGTGGTAAAGAGGTCGTGTGTGGTCGATTAAACATGGTTTCGATCATTTATTTCTAAAAAATCCATTAATGAGGCGGCGAAGCCGCTGAAAATTTTCGATTTCGAATCGAGCGCTCGAAAATTTTCGAATTTCGAATCGAGCGCTCGAAAATTTCGAATTTCGAATGTCGAATCGAGCGCTCGACTCGAAAATTTCGAATATCGAATCGAGCGCTCGACTCGAAAATTTCGAATTTCGAATATCGAATCGAGCGCTCGACTCGAAAATTTCGAATTTCGAATATCGAATCGAGCGCTCGACTCGAAAATTTCGAATTTCGAATATCGAATCGAGCGCTCGACTGGAAAATTTCGAATTTCGAAATCGAATCGAGCGCTCGACTGGAAAATTTCGAATTTCGAATATCGAATCGAGCGCTCGACTGGAAAATTTCGAATTTCGAATATCGAATCGAGCGCTCGACTGGAAATTTCGAATTTCGAATATCGAATCGAGCGCTCGACTGGAAAATTTCGAATTTCGAATATCGAATCGAGCGCTCGACTGGAAAATTTCGAATTTCGAATATCGAATCGAGCGCTCGACTCGAAAATTTCGAATTTCGAATATCGAATCGAGCGCTCGACTCGAAAATTTCGAATTTCGAATATCGAATCGAGCGCTCGACTCGAAAATTTCGAATTTCGAATATCGAATCGAGCGCTCGACTGGAAATTTCGAATTTCGAATATCGAATCGAGCGCTCGACTCGAAATTTCGAATTTCGAATATCGAATCGAGCGCTCGACTGGAAAATTTCGAATTTCGAATATCGAATCGAGCGCTCGACTCGAAAATTTCGAATTTCGAATATCGAATCGAGCGCTCGACTGGAAAATTTCGAATTTCGAATATCGAATCGAGCGCTCGACTGGAAAATTTCGAATTTCGAATATCGAATCGAGCGCTCGACTCGAAAATTTCGAATTTCGAATATCGAATCGAGCGCTCGACTCGAAATTTCGAATTTCGAATATCGAATCGAGCGCTCGACTCGAAAATTTCGAATTTCGAATATCGAATCGAGCGCTCGACTGAAAATTTCGAATTTCGAATATCGAATCGAGCGCTCGACTCGAAAATTTCGAATTTCGAATATCGAATCGAGCGCTCGACTGGAAAATTTCGAATTTCGAATATCGAATCGAGCGCTCGACTCGAAAATTTCGAATTTCGAATATCGAATCGAGCGCTCGACTGGAAAATTTCGAATTTCGAATATCGAATCGAGCGCTCGACTCGAAAATTTCGAATTTCGAATATCGAATCGAGCGCTCGACTCGAAAATTTCGAGCGCTCGACAACCCTACTAAAAAGCATCTTTAAAATCTCAGTTTCAGAAATAAAATAACTTAAGCCAGTAAAATCGATTATATCATATAATATATATAATTTATATAATATATCATATTATATAATTTATATGTCGACTTCCAATTTTTTTTGCTAATCATTTTGACTCTCAAATAAAAAGTGACACAGACTTAAAGAGGTCACAAAATTCAGGGAAAATGTACACTTAGGGCATGACTCAGCAAAGTATAGGACAGAAAATTTCCAGTCGCTCGAGTGAGCTAAAGGAAAAATGCCGAAGATCTTATTACCCCGGGCACAACCTTCAAGGATTGCGATTTGCATATCAGGGCACATATAATTTTATTTGAAAATAAGAACACTTGGTCAAAATAAGGACATTTTCGGGTATTTTGGAAAAAAATGTGCTATTTTATCTAGTGCTTAATGCTTTTTGGTGCTAAAAATAAGATTTTGACTAAAATTTCTAAAAAAATAGATTCGGGGTCCCAAATCATATTAATGAGGAAGTTTACGTGCTATGAGCTATATGGTAGATGTCTTTTTGAAATAACACTATTGCAGGGTGTCCCAAGAAGTATGCCCACTTTTGAACTCTTGGGACACCCTGTACTTAGCCGAGTTGCGCCTGACTAGTTCCAACGACAACACTACACTTTACTAGCCCCATCATGGGCTAAATTATACAATATCCTGAGTCCAATGTAAAAAAATGGCCAAAACATGGGCAAATTTACTTTTTCAAGATATATGCCCCCCTCTGAACGTACCTTCTTTCACTAAAACTGTTTTCTATTGTAGTTAGCCATAGCTCTGAGACAAGCCGTCAAAGATGCCAACAAACTAGCCTTCAATCACAAGCTACTGGTGGGAGTGCAGGACCGAGGGCAATTGTCCTGCCATAAAGTGGTCATCTCTTCATCTACTATGACGAAATTGGAGGTTGTCAAGAGGATCTGGCCAGACTACTACGAGTCCATCAAGCCAATGCTATTACAGCTCAAGCTAGACCCACGTCAATGAGTGAGACTGAGTCTGGAGAACTGGCTGCTCAATTACTGCTCCAATACTCTCAACAATATGTCAAGATGTACATGAAAGTGGGTTAAATTGTGGTTTTGAGTGAAAATAGAAACTCGGAGAAATTATACACGAGCAGTCAAACGAGGTTTCTAAGTGAGGGATGGGCATAAGATAATGTTTGCCGGGAAAAATTAAAGCGAAAAAATTTATAATTTGACTACTTTCGAGTTTTGTTCGATGGATACGGGTAGGACTGAAATGGCTGGTGGGGTATAGTACAATTTAACCATTTTTTTAGTCCATATCATTAGACTTGACTGAAATCACAAAAGGGGCGACTTTGAATTTGTGACACCTTATAACCCAACTTTCAGACATTTTCAATTATAGCTTTGCCTGTTTATCGTAAATTTTTCAATTGGGAATACTATCAGGTAGCCCAGCGATTTTAGTTCCTGGTAGGCATCAATTATTTAACCATAATTTAAAATGTCGCACAAAAAGTACGAGGCAAATGAGAGTACGAGGCAATCTAATTTAGGTTTAGAAAGGCATGCTGATATTAGGGCTGACTCTCCGAATTTTTTTGAAGGGCCATTGCCGTCTCCGGCAACGGTTGTCTTTGTTTTGTTGTTTTGTTCGAAAGCAAACTGAAAAATCTGTATAAAAGTTCAATGATTAGGCGAAAAAATTTGAATTGGCGGAAGACAATTCAAAACAGGTGGCCATTGCCCTTTAAAAAATGTCGACTTTTATTAAAAGTTTCAAAAGTTAGGTCATGAAAAATGGATCTCAGGTGGCTCATTCTTCAGCATTTCGCTGATTTTGGCCTTGAGGGGGCATGCGATTTTGTCCGGGTTTGACTTGTAAGACCAGCCATACCTCGCAAACTGATCTTTCGACCAAAAAAGATTTATAGGGCTCTTCGACATCTTTTTCTTTCGTACACATAAATGACCAATCTTTTAGAAGCAACTGCTGTTCCCTACTCGACCTATTGAAGGAGTCAGTGATTTCCGACCCAAACATTGTGCCAAATCTTTCTGCATGTGCCAGTTCATAGAAAAATCACATTTCAGTGCCAACCAAAAGAAAACATGGTATGAAAAACTTGTATAATAGACATATTTTTTGTTCGAAAGTTTAATTTTACTGCATCATAGCCTTTAAAAATCTGAGCATTGTAACACTTTAGCATAATTTGTTTGTATCCTATTCTCTTATGGCAGCCAAACACTTATTTTTATTTGCAGCTTGAAGGGGTTGCCAATTGTGGGCGTTTCTCAAAAAATATTTAGCTGCATGCAGAACCCCAAGTTCAACTTTTTAAGAGATAAGGGAGGGCAATTTGCCTGCTTTTTTCGGTCAATTAAAAGGTGTAATTTCCCCTATGATTAATTTATTAAAACTGAGACACAGAGTGGGATTTAAAAAAAAACATTGATTGGCAACTCTTTTTAATATATAGCTTATTTTCCCGATTTTACATCCAAAGCTCTACTACTCAACTGATATTTTGTCCAACTGCGATACTTTTGTTCTCCTCTTTAGATCACTTATTGGATGGCGTTGTGACTTAAATTGTTTGCCTTAATATTTTTATTAATTTCATTTGTGAACCGATAATTATCGTAATACATCTATAAACTAATTATCTTCCATCATCTAAAAAGCTGGACTTCTATTTTATAGATATGGCATCCCGAATTTTAGGATTTTTTTCAAACTAATTTTGATCTACTTTTAACAAACAAAGATCACTTAAAATTTCACAATCTTTAGCCACTTTATATTCCTTTATTTATTAAATGTTTTATTCTTTGAATTTAATTTGAAAATTTTGAAAAAAACGGGTTTTGTCAATTTCGGGACTCAGGGTCCTAGATCCAAATTTTTTTAATTAAATTTGAAAAGTAAAAATTTCAATAGATAGAGAAATAAAAGTGGCTATAGATTGTTTGTTGAATTGTTGAAAATGGGTCAAAAAGCGTTTGTTAAAAAAATATCGAAATTCGGGATGCCATCTCTACTATATTATACTCATGGCTTGAAAATTTGTATTTCAGTGGGACATGTCCACGTTATTACAGTGGTGCCCGCCAATTCAATAGTGTTTCCTAATCATTAAACTTTTTTACGATTTTTCAAATTGATTCCTGATAAAGAAGGCCTAGAATTTAATTTTAAGTATGTATTTGTTAGAAAGCAAGTTGAAAAATCCGTACAGTGTTTCAATGATTACGAAAAAAAATTTGAATTGGCGGGCACCGCCTGTAATAACGTGGGCGTGCCCCTTTAAAGGCTTCCATCAGAGATGCGGATGAAATTGAAAGCCACTTCGGTACCTCGCCTAATTTTTTGTTAATCGGTCGGAATTCGGGATCATAATTAATTTTTTTTTTGAAAATCCCGATCAAGGGCAAATCATTCGTATTATGGAAATAATTATTTGATATACCGGTTTTCTAAATTCGCATCTCTGGTCTCGGAATTATTCTGCAGGATAACTTAGAGATTGAAGCCAAGCATCACACAAATTTATTTTCGATTATCATAACATTTGAAAAACACAGCACATGTGATGTTCGGTTGGTTTATTATAATTTTGTATTCACACAAAAAAAGGCGGTTGCATAATATGGATTAAAAACGGATGAGGTTATTACTGTCTGTGCAGATTGAGGGTAAATAAAGCAAGACAAAAATAAATTAAGTCAGACACTTAAATAGCTGATTTCAAATAACACAAAGTTAAGTATTAGGCGATAGATGCAGGGTGACCGTTTTGCCTAGAAAACCTGGCATAGAAGGTTTTTGACACTTTATAAGATTTTACATTACTAGAGGTGATATGACAGTGAGCTTCCTTTTAAAAATTACCCCTGGCCGGTAAAATTAGGAAAAATTACCACCTCTCCCTTGAAAAACTTGAAGTTGGGGAGGAAGGCTGCCCGCTTATAAAAATATAACCAATCACGGGTCATTGAACGGGGGGGGCATTCTCGCGCGTTTCAAAAAATTAAGGCAGCCAGTTTTTAGCTGAGGCAAATTTCTTTAAATCATTCCACTCTTCACTTGGTTTGTATTAAATATAATATGAATTACCTTATACTACTTTTTTAAATGAGTTAAACATGTTTGAGCCCGCCCTAACATGCGCTGGCCTACCCAACTCGAAAGGCTCCGCCTTAGTTACAAAAAGATTAAAAAAGTTTAAAAATTAACATAGACAACCAAGACACTTTTCATAATAAAGTGTCTCCGATGATAAACTGTCCGCATGTAGCTGTCCTGACAGATTTTTTTTTGTAGTGGGAGCGTGGTAGGCTCATAACCCAGAAGTTGGTGGATTGAAGCCACCCGCTTTTGCCAATAAGAGAAAGCTTTTTTCTAGCACGTTGATTTTTTGCAAAAAATTAGCCTAAATTTGACTTTATGCCTTGCGGGCCGAGATAAACTATCTTAAATGGGTGCCTAGACACCTCAAAAAGATAGAATTTGAACATAGTTTTGTGAACTGGGGCCTACCGCACGAAGAAACTCTGGTATGCATACTGTTTTTATGCATCCAGAGTCACTTTCGAGTGATTTGTGTCTAAGGTATGTGGGTGTGCGCATCTCAACTCCAAGCCCTAAGCCCCTGCCCCCCGAAGGGGGCGCAGGGGGCTTGAGAGTTAGAGATGCGCGCACTCACTTACCTTAGACATGATTCCGAGAAGACTCTCGATCATAAAATGCATATTTAGGCTCTTTTTGCCTAGCTCCAGTGACCAAAACCCGGTAGAATATCCTTATATAATGTGGTATTAGCTGACAGTTGAGAGATAACAGTTAGGAATGGCTAACAGTTGAATCTCGTTCATTAATTGTTTGAGATGTGGAGAATCTTTCCTTACGGAAATTTAAAAAATTTAACGTTGGATGACCTACAATTTGTTACTTTTCCAATTGTTTTTGCGGCCTGAAGACCATGACCGTGACATTGACCGCCACTAAGGACTAAAAACAAGGGTTTAGTATCCGTAGCTCTGCGATTTTTCAAAAAAAAAACCAAATTTGTCTACCGTTTAATGGCTACCATATTGTTGACAAATCTTATTTCTTGCATTGGATATATATTTTTAACCATAATCGCAACTCTCAATCCAAATTGCAACTCCTAGGGCTCATTACGACTGATTTTAACACATCAGGAATTTATTATGAAGTTCTTATGAAGAAAATGTCCTTATATGGATAAGTGTGCAGGGGCTGAGGGCTTCATCAGTGGCTTTACATCATCAGTGGTTTTACATTAGTGGTTTTACACCTGTTATAGGGTATACAGTATTCACCTACTGCAACGGAAAAACGAAAAAATAAACACATGAAGCTCTTCTCCTATTCTTATTTATTCAACAAAATAAGGCCATAACAAATTCATACAAAAACATTTCTACATGAATCATCATAACACAGCAGATAGCGTCAAGAGCTAGATCATCTAATTCGATTCCATCAATTTCATTTGCCATTCTTGCCATGCTGTTGCTCATCTCCTCCGCATTGAATGTTTCCAAGGCCTCCTGGATCCTGTCAATTTTTCGTCTCTGAGCCGCAGTGCTTGTTTTGACTAAGCCGATACTTTGAGAAAACCGGATGACCCCCTGATGAGATTCCTTGTCTAGAGATAGTTATTTTCTACCGTTGAGATTTCGAAGTGTGCATTTGTATACCTGATTCGGTCTTGAAATGGTGAAGGAGATAACAAATAGACCGGTTCTAGTCGGTTATCGGGACCACCTTTATTAACACAAACCACCTTTATTTTTTTGAAATACATACAAAACAGCATCCCTGACGTTAAATTATGGTCAGAAAAAACCCCAAAAAAGTAAATTGGCAATCAACCTTTTCTCGATAACTTCTATGAAAACATCCCTTGTTTCGCGACAGATACCACCCAAAACCCATGTTGTTTCCATGCCTCCAACTGTTTGTAGTCGTTGCGCGACCTGCTTTCACAGCATCGAAGTGATTCCAGCATCGTATCGGAATGCGTCCTTCGACAGGCTGACCATAACGATTACGTCTTCGCACGCAAGTCTGGATAATTTAATGACTAACTGACAAAGAACACAAAATTGCAGACCGATTCGAAATAGCGTAGGTACAGAGTTAACTTCCTGTACCATTCTTCTTCCGCAAAACTCGCAGCTTCTTGTTCCAAAGACTGATAAGCACTTTGAATGGCTAAAGTTCGTTTTATGTCATACGCCAAAAAGGCGTTTTAAGACTTCCTAACGCCGTTTTAAGTTGTAAAAACGGTAGAAAACATGTTTTTAGGGTGCGGAAAGCACTTTTTGGTCGAATATTTTTTTTGACCAAAAATGACATTTTTGCTTTGGTCCCCCTGTTGTCCAAAAATCAATTTTTTTTATTTCGTCTAAAACTCAATAGGCGTAGGCTTAGGCTTAGGCCTTTATTGTAACACTCAAAGCTAAAATTAACATCAGATTTGTGCTCAGCGTGTGAAATTGGGTCAAGAAAGCCCTTAACATTGAGTTTTAGACGAAATAAAAAAAATCGATTTTTGGACAACAGGGGGACCAAAGCAAAAAATGTCATTTTTGGTCAAAAAAAATATTCGCCCAAAAAGTGCTTTGCGCACCCTAAAAACATGTTTTCTACCGTTTTTACAACTTAAAACGGCGTTAGGAAGTCTTTAAAACGCCTTTTTGGCGTATGACATAAAACGAACTCCTGCCCTTTGAATGAAGTCAGAAGGCATCAGCACTAAACAGCATAGCTTTCGGATGAGAAAAAGGAAAGGCACTAAATTGAAGTAGGCGTCAAGCAAACTGTGGTCTTTAAGATTTTTCATCAAAGCCTGCACGAAGTGGAACCAGCATGTTTTGTGTTTGTCTGGATGCATTACAGCTAAAATAGATCATTATTCGAAGAAGACAAATTTTGAACCCGCACCTGCGAAACGAACCTTTCGCAATTAAATTCAATAATTAATGTGAAAAAATTGAGGTTCTGCCTGTGAAAGTGAAAAGTGGATTTATATTGTTTTTTTTTCAAATGCAATCACATTTTTTAAATTCGCGCATTTTTTGAAGATTGTGGGGCAGTTGTTGTCAGAAGGCTTCCCTCATACTCCCGCGCAACACGAGTCGCGCAACAAAATTTCATAGGGTTTTACAGGAACAATTTTTTTTCGGTCGCAGACATCTTATACTCAAAATGACGGCTAGAATCTACCAAAATTTTTGTAATAAAAATTTCCAATCTGATATAAAAATGCTTTAGGAATAATCACAAGTATGTGGCAATCGGCGTGTTGCGTCACTTTCTTGCGCAACACGCCAATTTGCCACATACTTGTGATTATTCCTAAAACATTTTTATATCAGATTGGAAATTTTTATTACCAAAATGTTTGCTAGATTCTAGCCGTCATTTTGAGTATAAGATGTCTGCGACGGAAAATAAAAATTGTTCCTGTAAAACCCTATGAAATTTGTTGCGCGACTCGTGTTGCGCGGGAGTATGAGGGAGCCGAAGAATTGTCGCTTTATTACAATTGATAATTAATTTCCGTAACTATGATGATGATGAATTCAGTTTTTGCTGCCCAAACCACCAATGTTCCCGCACGGCATAGGCGCCGATAGGCGCCTAAAGACCCTAGTACTTAATATCACGCTAAATATCAGTGCTTTGCATGCAAAATGATTATTTCGTTGCTTCAAAGCAGGACTTTTTAGCAGCAAACCGCATGCGGCTGCGAACGTAAAAATCGCGGGGTTTCTTCATGCAAGAGAGTTTCTTTATGCGGAAGGCCCTTATGCTTGGCCCACAATGGACGCGGTTGCGGCAGCGGTAGCGGCAACGCGTCGAAAAACGCGTCATTGTGGGTTCAATAGGAGGCGGCACGCGGTAGCGTCAAACGCCTGCGTTTACCGCGTCGAAAAAACGCGTCCATTGTGGGTGGCAGCTCGCGTTTTTGCTTGCGTTTACCGCTGCCGCAAGGGTCGCGTTATTTTATTTTTGCCGCGCGGTAAATTGGACGCGTTTTTTTCAAGTTGGACGGAAAAATTTTATAATTATGGTAAGGTCGACCGATTTTCCTGAGGCCTACTCGTTATAAGTATTCTAGGAAAAAAAAATCTCGGATATCGAGACATTAAAATTTGGGTATTTTGCCGCGCGGCAAGGCGCGCATATCTAAAAATCACTTGGTTTGAGTTTTTCATGTAAATTTTCATTTCCTACCAAATTATAATTGCAATTTATAGTATATATGGTCAGCTCTATGATTCTAAACTAAATTTTTTGCACATCTTTATTAGTAAGCTGGGACATGAAGACAAGTGAAGAAGAGAACATTTCAAATCATTTTTTCCTGCCAATCCACAGAACCGTGTCCACTCAAATAATTCACTAGTGTCTCGCGTGTGAGGATTGCCTCTTTTCCTGCTTTGGTGCTTGCACTTGAGATGAGATATCCGGCAGTTGATTGTTGAGCAGTGAACGCCAAATCCCGTTGTCTTCATCCCCAACATCCGCCAAACGCCTTGGGTCATAATTGGTGTGCTCTTCCAAGATAAAGTTGTGTAGGCAAACCGCGGCTTTGACAATCCAGTCTGCTGTCTCTGGTCTTGCTTCAATCCCCGATAAAAGGATGCGCCACTTCAAAGCTAGCATTCCAATACATTCTCAATTAATCGACGACACCGGACAATCTGGAAATATCTATTAGAACAAAAATATATCATAATTTTCAAGACTTATGTTAGCACCTGTAGTTGAATATTCGGCGTTCAAGCGACAGTCCATGGCCAGAAAAAGGTTTCATCATATTTGTGAGCAATGGAAGGCACCATCACCAAGAAAGAAAACGGACTTGCAGTATCAGTACCCGGCAGTGAAGAAGGGGCTGGTATGTTCATCGATCCATTACGAAGGGCTTTGAGAAAGTCGGAGCGATCGAAAACACCTAATAAAGAAATTACTCATTTCTCAATTCATCAAAAAAAGCTAGTGAAGACCTGCGTCACTTGCATGTCCATAACTCCCAAAGTCAGCGTAGATTATTTTATAATCTGCATCACACACGGCAAGCAAAACATTGGAGAAATACCCTTTGTAGTTGTAATGCAAGGATCCACTGTTGGCTGGCTTCTTGATTTCAATGTGTTTACCATCAATGCAACCTGAATTGTTTGATAGTAACAATTAAATTCGTTAGTAAGCCTACCGAGGGTATTTGGCATATTCCAACGTGTCCACATTTTTTCAGAAATTTGCATCCACCTTGCGCTGTATCTGGCATTCGAACATAGTTTGGTTGAAGAGCTTCATAAACGACTTTGCAAGTTTCCTTAAAATGAAGCAATTACATTGACACCTAGACTGAGCTAAGAAAGGAACATACCGCTATTATGACTCGCACTGTTTCTTGCCTAGCAGGAAAGAAAGTGTAGCTGAACAGTGCTTCGCGCGTACGCCATATGCTGTATTGTAATCACTAGTCTTTCTTCTGGTGAAATAGGAGTACGAATTGAGAATTTTCGAAGCCTAAAGAACTAGATCATTGAACAACGACAACATAAGGCAAAAAGATTCTGTACTTCACCTTGGTCCCACTAATTCTAGAAGCTTGTTAAAAACACTTAGCTCCATTCTCATGTATTGGTGAAATTTTAGTGGAAAGGCCTTCAATCGAAGAAACAACCGGTAATACTCGCCGTCCTCGGAACGATTCAACAATAGCGAATGTATCCAGTACTTTCTCTTATTTTGTCGGCACCGTAGCATTAGTAGCGCAATAACCAATTTTTCTTGTCGTTCATCTTAATATACCAAAAAAAATTGAAATCACGCTGGTCAGATCAACTAAATAACACAGACTAAACTATATCGCGCACCCACATCAATAGTTTGATTGAAGCAAAACATTTATTACCAAGACAAAACAACTCAATAACTTCCGGTAAAATTAATAAAACGTACGGTGAATCAAAAAATTAGAAGGGCTATTACGGCTACAACTGCTGACTCGACGACTTTTGCTGACTGAAAACTCCCATTTCTGCCTCGGCAATGACTCGCTGAATTTCCATCTTTGCCATAGACTTGTCAACTGGATTCGAGATAGCTTCAAGACTCTTTCCTATGCTTCTACCAAAAGCAAGTTCCGCTGACTCCTTGTCATCTCCCAAGAATTTCATAAGCTGTTCTTCAAATGAGCCTGACTTCTGGGATCTTTGCAGCTGTTGGAGTGTTACTGGACGATGACTGCTTTCTTTTCCCACAGCCGGACAACGCAATGATTTCATCTTCGTTGAATTCATCTAAATTCAATTTCGTCATTTCACAAAAATCATGTCATTCAACATTAGACTTACCAAACTCACCTCCATTGTTTCCTTAGAAACACAGCCAGTGTTGCGAAGAGTGCTTTCTCTCCTAAAAGTCAAGTACCACACACTAAGCTCAACAATAGTCTGTGTAAAAACTCACTCTTTGCGGTCCTCCATGAAAGGATCCATAAAACTCATTGAACCGAAATGCGGCCATGAAGACTTCCATTCATAGGCGCCAGCTCCACTAGGCTTTGACTTCTTTTCTTTAACATAGCGATCTCGAAGGCTCTTCATCCGAATCTTTGCCTTTTCTCCATCTAAAATATTCTCTATTCACTTGACAAGTTTTTTTATATTTGCCAACCTTCAAATGCTCCCTCAGATTGAGCTGCGATCTTTGCCCAGACACCTTTTCGATCCTTGAGATACTCTTTGTCAGCTTTGTTGTAGAGACTAGGATGCGCTTGTACGAGAGAGATAAGCAAATCGTTAACATTTTTCTTCTGCTTGACAGAACCTTCTTCTTTGATTTCTTTGACGCTTTCTTCAAGACTAAGTGGCATCTTTAGCTATGATTAGACGCTGAAAAAACACATTTTAACCAGGCGTAAATGTATCTATGTATACGAAAATTTGTAAAAAAGCAAAAACAAGTATGACTTAATGAAATAATGAAAAGAGAGTAAGCAAAAACGCGCTTGTCTGCCGCGCATTTTTTCTGAAAACGCGCGCGTTTGCCGCGCTTTTGTTAACGCGCGGCAGAGCACCCACAATGGACGCGTTTTTCTCACGCGTTTCCGCGCGCGTTACCGCTGCCGCAGCCGCTGCCGCAACCGCGTCCATTGTGGGTCAAGCATTAGTAATCAAAACTATGTTTAAATTCTATCTTTTTAGGGTATCCGGAAACCCTTTCAGGTTTATCTACCTCGGTCCTTCAAGGCGAAAAGTCGATTTTTGAGAAAACATATTTTCTACACGTTTCAACCCTTGAAGTATCGGAAAAGCTGGTTAAAAGTTGATTTTGAGCGAGCTCAAGATTGTGTGGCTTAGCCAAAATCAATTATCTCCTAATAATCAAAAGGTATATAAATTACATATTATTATTATTTTCATTATTTTCTTATTTTTCTCTTATCAAAGAATCTTCAGCACGCCCAAGTTAGTCCAGTAACAGGTTTTAGAACCCGAAAATGTTAAAGAATGTTTTTGATCCAAGTGGTCGTCTAATTGGATAAAATAATTTTTTTCACATTTTTCATGTTCCAAGAATTAGTTTTTTGAACTAACTCGGGCATGCTGAATATGGTTTGATAATTGTAAAATAAAGTTTTGTATTATTTTTTTAAGTATTGGAAAATAATTGACTTCACCGAAACTCGATTAGAAGAAAAGACCTACAAAACCTTATTTCAATACTATCAAACCATCTTCAGCGTGCTCGAATTAGTTTAGAAAACAAGTTTTGGAACCGAAAAATGAAAAAAAAAATATATTTTTCGAAATGAATTTTTTGAATAAATTTTTTTAAAAGGCGCTAAATGACCACAAACCACACAAAACTACTCCAAATCACTTAAAAACATCTTTACACCCCAATTATTTTCAAATCGCACAAGTCCACCTCAAACCACCTTAAAAGCCAGCACAAACACTCCAGAAGAGACCAAACCACTAAAAGCACCTGAAAGGAAATAATCAATGTCTCGCGCCAATTCCAAAATTTTTCCTAATCATTGAAGTTCTGTACGGATTTTTAAACTTGATTTCTAACACAACTAAACCTAAAATCAAATTCTAGGCCTCCGAAGAGAAGTTAAATGATCAGCGAATTTTTTTTGAATAGGCGCGGGACCATTGAGCTAGAAGAGACAGGGTCCTTCAAACCATTGCAAACTGTCATTGAGCACAGAGTGAATAAAGAAGTAAGAGTGCTATTGGAACTGAGAGTGAATACGAATATTTCATGTTTCATGCATTCATTTATTGAGAACAAAGAGCCAGTAAGAGTGAGGGTGAAAATAGAGTGAGACCTACTATCGGTGAGTGTTAAGGTCGAACATTAGAAATAACATGACTCCTTTTCAAGATAAAATATACCCTGAGAAACATATCCTAAATAACCCCTTAAATAACCCGGTTATTACAGGAGGGGCGGTTATTACAGGGGATGGAGGTTACTTGGAAGTTTGTACAATCGCAACTGCATGCGGTTTTCTGCTGAAAAATAGCTGCTTTAAAGAAACGAAATAATTACCTAGAAATAAATATGCTCAATTTGCATGAAAAACACTGATATTCAGCGTAATTATTGAAGTGTTTTTACTGTGAACTATTTCAGGTGCATAGACGTTTCGCCCCCTTTTGGACAAATGTCCAAAAGGGGCGAACTGCTAATTTGCCTTGGCCCCCCGTTGATTTTTTTGCAATTTTTTTTAATATTTTAAAAAATACTCGAAAAATTAGTAAAAGAGAAAAACGCAATTGAAAGACTACCGAATTTTGCAATTCCATGCAAAAAAAAACCTCATGTCAAACTTTGCAGAAATAAGGGGAAACAAAAGGCTTCAAGAAAAAAGTAAACGTTAATGATGCAAAAAAGTGTGATACGGTCGTTTTTGAGTTTTTATATAACCGTTGCTGCAGGTAGAAAGAAACCAGGTCAAAAAAGTCAAAATGATGTGCTGAAAAATAAATAAATTTTTTTGTAAAAATTTTTCGCAAAAGTTTTGGTACCGTTAGCAATGAGCGGTTGTAATGATAAGCGGGCAGTCTTCAATCACTGGGTGGTCTCTAATAACTGGACACCCTAGAACTATTTGGACTGTTTCACTGTTTTAAAGACTGGTTAAAGTTAATGTGGTATCGAGTGACATTCGAAAACGGTTTAATTATTTATTACGCAGCCCATAAAATATTTCTTAACCTGTTATGTTAGTTTCTTAAAGTTTATTGCAGCAAACAAAGTCAATGCTGCGCACAGTGTATTTTCTCTAAAAAGAAGTCAGTCGACATTTTCAATCGACTCACCTTAGCAAAGAGTGAATATATTGCAAAGCTTTTTGTGCTTCACCCAAACCAGTGAAGTGCGCATCTCCGCTCTTGGCTCCAAGCGCTCCAGCTCCAAGCCAAGAGCCAGAGAAGGAGCAAAAATTTTGAAGTCAGGAGCCAAGAGCAAGAGGAGGAGCCGAAATTTTGAGACAGGATCCAAGAGCCGGAGCAGGAGACAGAAATTTTGGGGTAGGAGCCAAAAGCAAGAGCTAAAATTTTCGAGGCGAGAGCCAAGAGCAAGAATTTTAAAGTTTAGCACTGTGCTTCATTCAACAAAACTATGAAAAAGCCAGTGAATAAAAAGTAAAAACAATTTTTTAAACTGTGATTCAAACTTCTTGAATGCATTTATTATAAATTGCAATTATTATAAAAACGATTGAAATAGCGACACCTGCCTCCGACACATGTTGGTGGAAGTGAATCAGGGTTGTTAAGTATTGCCAAGAAAAATAACACACTTTTAAAAAAAGGTAGCTTCAAATACATTTTGGCCCTATCCCTGAAAGGGGGGTTTTTTTTGCCTTGGTCCCCCTGTTGTTTTTTCGTCATTTTGCCTTTGTTTCCATTTTATTCTTTCGTCATTTTGTTGTTGTTCCAAAAAATTGCTGTAACTACCCTTGCAAACAACAAGTTTAGGCTTAGCCCTTAGGCTTCGGGGTAGGCCAGCGTACGGAAGTTGTGACTAATGAAGAGTTTGCGCACACTTCATTAGTCACAACTTCCGTACGCTGGCCTACCCGAAGCCTAAGGGCTAAGCCTAAACTTGTTGTTTGCAAGGGTAGTTACAGCAATTTTTTGGAACAACAACAAAATGACGAAAGAATAAAAATGGAAACAAAAGCAAAATGACGAAAAAAACAACAGGGCGGACCAAGGCAAAAAAAACCCCCCCTTTCAGGGATAGGGCCTACATTTTTCACCAGCATATTTTTATATATATTAATACACTGCTTACCAAACAGTGTTCAGCAATCAAAAACAGATATCATCTCTGCTCTTGGCTCGCAGCACTGCTGCTCTGAGCCAAAACTTTGGCAAAAAGAGCCGAAACTTCGCAAGAGCCGAAACTTTTGTGTTAGGAGCCAAGAGCCAGAGCAGGAGCCGAAAATTTGGGTGGGAGCCAAGCGCCAGAGCAGGAGCTGAAAATTTCGGAGTAGGAGCCTAAAGCAAGAGCAGGAGCCAAAATTTTTGGCAGCACATCACTGTTCTCATCTCACATCTACTAATTGCGAATTTCGAAATTCGGTTAAACACTTAAACATCTCGTGATCGAATTTTAATTAATTTTTTATTTTTTCATGTATCTAAAAAAATCTGCAAGCCGCTATATTTAACGAAATACGATACTGCCTTTTCTCATATTTAGCAATCATAGTTTCAACGCAGCTCAATCAATTAACAATTAAAAACTCTTCCTTCTTACTTTCTGCACAAAGATAAGATACTCTTTATTAGTAATAGATAATCTCTATCAGTAATGATACTCTCTATCATTAATACTATCAGTGTGGTAAATCACTCACCGCCATCATCACCGCCACGCCGGCGGTGGTGGCGGTGAGTGGCACACAGAGTGGTGGCTTTATTGATGGCTAAATATTATCCACGATATGGATATTCATTCAAGAAATGGATATCATTTTCTCAGGAATAATAATAATAATTGTAGACATCTCGCGCGAGGGAAAAGACCGACTCACTGGAGACACTAGTTGCGGGGGCCGACAAGTACTTCTGCGCAAACTTCGCAAGCATTGGAAATGCCATCCGGTTCTCCTGAAGCATCTATGTTAGCAGAAGTAACTAAATACAATCTCAGCGGTTCTGAAAAGAGCAACTTCTGCTTTTCGCTCCTACTTAAATTCGATTTTCTACATGTAATTGCATCCTCAAAACAATAAGTTGATGCATTGAAAATTTTCGGGACGGGACGGGACAGAATTTGACGAAAAAAAAATTCCGGGACGGGACGACGGGACAGCGGATTTTTCGGGACGGGACACCGGGACGGGACAGTCAGAAAAAAATTCCGGGCGGGACGCTCGGGACGGGACAAGGTCAAAAATGCTCCGGTCGGTCGGGAATTGTCCCGTCCCGTCCCGGTATCATCTCTAATTTGTACCCTGATCACTGGGCCAAAAAAAATGACTTAGATCGACTTTTCATGTAAAATTTACTTTATGGAAAATTTTCCATTTTCAAGTGGAAAACTGGAAATTTTCCAATGGAAAATGGAAAGTGGAAAATATGTTAGTAAAACAGAAAAGTGGAAATTTTCCACTTTCCATTTTCCATTTCCATTTTTCATTTAGTGAAACAGGAAATTTCCACTTTCCAGTTTCCACTTTCCATTTTCCAATTTTCCATGGAAAATTTTCCAATCTTCAATTAGTGAAATAGGCTCCAGGTCTCTTTTGTCCTCTTGGCAATAGACTACAAATCGGGCATAAGGAATGAAGACAAAAGGAGATTTTGCTTGAGGTTTTAATCGACCGGTTGTTATACGCAAACCCTTTTTAACTTTTCTGCTGCTTGCCTACTCTGAAATAACATCACTAAAAGATGTTCGAACTGTTGTTCTGGAAGTACACTCTTTAATATATTTTTACACGTTTTTTACACATTTCAAAATTTTTTTTATTCTGTTTTTGGTGTGAAAGGTGTCGGTGCAGCCCATCAAAATCTTTTGAAAATAAGTAAAATACGAGTCATATAAAAAATGAAAGCTCAGAAGCAAAATCTCCAAAAAATTCTGGTCTAAGAGCTGCTGATTTTACTAAATTAATAAAATAAAATTACAAAAAATGTACCCGTCAATAAAGTACCAGTTTTTTAGGATATTAGAGTACCATGCCCTTTCGAAGTCAAAACTAAAATAATGAGCGTATCAAAATTTTGGAGCGGCGCGAATTGCGCGCTGGAATATTGCGCGCCAACTTTTTTATTTTAGTCGAAGAGGTTAATTTTTAACAGTTTTTTCAAATGTCATAACACTGTTAGGTAGCCCGAAGATTCAAATTTTTAATAAAGTATTTTTGCTGAATCATGTTGGCGAAATGTGTCACGAAAAAGTAAAAGTATGAAACAAATCGTGAAACAAAAACCTGGTTTTCGGCAAATAAAGCGAACCGAAAACCGAGTTCCAAAAAACTCGGTTTTTTACGACGAAAACTAACCGTGAACCAGTTACATGGCGAATAACTGACCGAAAGAGCTTAGAATAAACGGACTTTTTAGACTGAACATCTGAAAAAAACCGACCCTAATGGAAACCAATAAAAAGGGTGCCATGTTGAAAACTAAAATGAGATGCCTATTAGATGAGCAATAAAATACACAAACAGTCGTAAAAACACTAAAAATAATAATGATATAAGTAAAATAATCAAATTAAAGATGCCGCACGGCTCTCAGAATTCTTTTTCAAAAAAGGACATTTCGACCATTTTTGAAGAAAAAAGGGTCATTTAATCCAGTGCTTACAAGGAAACCGCGCGAACTGTCAACTCACTCACGCCATTTCTGAAAGTTTTATCGTGTAGCCATAGTCGATTTACTTAGTTTAGCCGCGAGGGATTTTCCGGACAGAGACAAAAATTTTGAGTTCTAGGTCAACGAAAGCCGAGAAACCCCCGGCAAATGGTAATTTCGGATACTTCAATGCCCCAGTGCTCAGTTTTTTTGTCAATCAAGCAATCAGGCTACCCTAATGGTTCGAACAAGACGTGCTAATATGGAGCAAAAGGACCAACAACAGAGCTATCGGAAGACTTTAAATGCAAGAGTGGCCGCTGTAAAAGCCAAAGGAGCAAGAAAAATGTCAAAGAAAAGAGCTAATTCCCGGGCAAAGGAAGCGACAAAAATCCGTCTGTGTAAGCTCTTTCTTAAACAATATCTTTACGAAAATTGGCTCAACTTTTGAGTACCTGAATGTATGAGCTACGTTTTGGTACATAAATTTTACTAAAAATTCCGTGGTTTTGCACTTTTCGTCCGCCGTTTATGTTGTCCAATATTTTTGTATTTTCAGGTGTTTCAATGGTGCAAACGAGACGTGCTACTGTGGTTCAAAAAGAGCTAATAACAAAGCAAGATGTTGCCCCGCGAACAGTGAAAGCAACGATGGCCGCTGTGGAAGCAAGAAGAGGAAGAAAAATGTGCCCACTGTAGGTGATCTTCCGGCTGCAATGGAGGTGGTTTGTATCCGCTACTAGCGCCGAAAAAAGCTTTTACTTTCTATTTTAGCCCAGTGTTCTCTTCTATTCCAAATAGTCTTGCTCAGTCTGTGAAGGCCTACGAACAAGCTTTCTTCTCTCTTGCTGCTGATGGCTAGCCCAGATATGAGCTCTGTAGAATGCAAAAAATTGATCTGCGAGTTTCAAGGAATGCTTATTCATTGTCGTTCTTCTCTACGCCGAATCTTGGATATTTGTTTTTTTTGCTGTATTGATAGGGAATAAAGATAGAGTTTGAGATTTTGAGTCTTGAATTTCTCAGTATTTTGTAAGAGAGATAACGTCATTGTAAGGTTCTTGTAATGTTGTGCATAAATTAGTTAAAGTATGTCAGGATATTATCGACAAAACCCACGTTACATCAAAAACAGAATTTTGAAAAAAAAAAAATGTTATGATTTGGCTTAGAAAAGGTCTTTTGAACTAAAAAGTCGTGTGATTTCGCAAAAAAACGGAACTTTTCATCGAAAAAAAAAAACAAAAAATTAAAAAAGCGCGTAAAACCTGCAAAAGTAACTCGTGATCTACTCGACCCGTTTCAGACCGGCCGAGTAGGTTCAAAGATCACGAGTTACTTTTGATCTACTTAATGTCGCGGCGAACGCGAAGAAAGACCGGCAACAAGTAAAATTCACTGTTTTAAGTCAAGAATTAATTTAAATTTGTATTTTTTGCTTATTATTTTGTAACTCGGACGTCCTTGCCGATTTCAATCTTTGCATACCCCCCTTGATTACTCACTTCCGATTTAACTTTTTATTTCCGTAAAAGAGGAAGCCAAACTGCTTTAATAGACCCACCAGCCTTCCTCCTTCAACCTAAACAAAGGTCAGTGTCTGCCTTTTTAACTCACACTCCAGCTTTTTCCTATCTCTGCTACAAGCCAAGCTAACTGGCCCATCATTTTCATCAAAAACACCCACTAATTAGCCCGCCTTAAATTTCCATATAAATAGATTGTCTATTGATTCAATAAGAGCGACTTGCACACTTGCATCACCCATTCACTTTTTGCGGCGGCGGCAGTGGCGCCGCCGCCGCTGCCGCTGCTGCTCCAAGAAATACGAATTCAGACTTAGTGTCTGAAAATTTGAAATCAAAATTATTACTAATATTTTATTGCATATAAAAAGAAATTAGTTGATTTTGAACAAAGTCAGTGGTTAAATATTTTGTGAATATAATATTATAAAATAAATTAGTTAATAATACAATAAAATTAGGTTCAACAAAAGCTTCATTGAGTACTAGCATAGTTTTGCTTCGCAGAAGCTTTGGTGATGGCAAGCGATGGCCGCGGCGGCGGCAGCGGCGACCATTTTAAAAATCGAGCGGCAGCGGCGGCGGCGATTATTTTGAAATTTTCGCGACAGCGGCGCCGTTCGCGGCAGCGGCGCCGCTCGTGCAAGTATGGATACTACACCTAATTTCAGGACATCTAAACCCCAGAATATTATACCCAATTTTAAGACATTTAATTAAACCTGTGGTATTTCGACAATTTTAAGGATATGCAACCCATCCTGGGATCTTTACCGAGTTTCAGGTCATCCAACCCAGCCCGGTATCTTATGTTCATTTTCAGGATATCCAACCCAGTCTGGGATCTCACACCTAAATTTAGGGATATCTAACCCAAACGGGTAATTTCTACGTGATAAAAAAGACACATCCACAAAAAATTTCTCTATCGTTTTCAGCACACAGTAATTGCTTAAAAATCATTCTCTTTACCAATTATATGCTAAAATAGAAATTTTAATTTTTGCGCCGATTCGAATTTTGATAATTGAAAAATCAGAATTTTGTAGAAAGTTTTGAAAATGTTAGTTTCGAATGTTTTTAACGCAAAAAGTTGTTTTAGAAACAACATTCGACTAAAATACGGTATAAGAACTCCTGCCGCAACCGGTTTTAATCACTTTTTCGTGTGTTTTTGCACTTGAAACGTGTAGAAAAGATCTTTTCAGGTGGCGGAAGACCATTTTCAGAAAAAAAAATTTTTTCGAAAATTTTGACTTTTTGCCTTGGGGACCAAGGTAAACCACCTGGATACCGTTTTATTCAAAATTCTCCCTGGAGCTCTCACATTCATATGAAGAATCGCATTTTAGCGTAAAAAAAGCTATTCAGCGCCAAAAAAACGTGAAAACAGGCGACGGTGAAAAAGTGACGGTGAAAATAGTGACGGTGAAAAACAGGCGACGGTGAAAACATGCGACGGTGAATTTAGTGAACGGTAAAAATAATGACGGTGAAAAGGCGACGGTGAAAATAGTGACGGTGAAAACAGGCGACGGTGAAAATAGTGACGGTGAAAATAGTGACGGTGAAAACAGGCGACGGTGAAAACATGCGACGGTGAATTTAGTGAACGGTAAAAATAATGACGGTGAAAACAGGCGACGGTGAAAATAGTGACGGTGAAAATATTGACGGTGAAAACAGGCGGAGGTGAAAATAGTGAGGGTGAAATAGTGTCGGTGAAAACATGCGACGGTAGTAGTCTAGTACCCCCTTTTTGCCCGGTAGCTGGAGAAAGGTATTGATAAAAATTGATACTTAAAAAATTTTTACAACATTTTGAATTATAAACTTGAAAAGCTTTTCCGACATTCTTCTTTTCTCTTGCAATATTTGAATTCTATACTTTAAAACGTGAATGTTATGCGTATTTCTTATTGTGAGAATCTTATTATTTACAAAAAATAGGGATTTTAACAATTTTTCAAAATAGGCCGAAGCCTAAAGAATATCTTTGATATATTTCTTTTTAAAGCCTAAGTAAATTTTTCGAACTATCCTAATAACCTTAACCAATTAATTTTGAATCAAACTAAGTAATAAAAAATATTTTTTTTCGATGCCCAAGTTATTTTATTGTCTATTTAAGCAATCATATATCTAAAAATTTTTGAAGATGAAAAAATATTCAGACTAGCTCCCCAGACCTTATCTCAAGTTCAGAAACAGCTATGGAAAAAAGTAGCTGAGTAAATTCGCCTTTTATCATAACCGCCGTATTCCAATGCTATATTAGAAGCCAGTCCATGCACGGAATACGTTAACTGATCAAAGGTCATATAAATATCTATTAATTTTTTTTATTTTATTTTTTTTTGTTAAATCTTAATAATATAAGTTATTCATAACCAAAAGGAAGAATCCGGTAGTCTGAGCGATAACCTTTCTATTACAAGAGAATACTTTTTAGACTGCTTCTTAGATATACAGATTTCTTATCTGTAAAGGATCCTGTTATATTCCGATATATAGGGAGTCTTGCTCTAGTACTTGTCTTTGAAAGATCATATGTAAAAATAGAACATGTTTTTGAATCCAGTGTTATTCCTCGTACTTGAAGTACCGTCATAGATCCTTTTGAATCTCTAAGTTTCAATCCATATTGTTTTG